>PGWS01006418.1:0-10067 GCA_002896235.1 Cicer reticulatum
AGGGTTTTTAACCTATCTTGTGCATCCAATAAGTCATTTGTGTCATTGGATGACATTTAGGTCATTTTCGTCCTCCCTAGCTTATTCTTGTCCCAATTAGGATTTTTAACCAATGTTGTGAATCCAATAAGTTCATTTTGTGTCATTGGATGAACATTTAGGTCTTTTCTTCCTCCCTAGGCTTATCTTGTCCAATTAGGGTTTTAACCTATCTTGTGCATCCAATAAGTTCATTTGTGTAATTGGATGAACATTATGGTCATTTTCGTCCACCCTAGGCTTATTCTTGTGCAATTAGGATTTTTACCCAATCTTGTGCATCCAATAAGTTCATTTGTGTAATTGGATGAACATTAAGGTCATTTTCGTCTTCCCTAGGCTTATTCTTCTCCAATTTGTAACGCCCCAGATTTTGATCCGGGACATTACTTAAAAATATTTATTTTCTTTCAAAAACGGCTTAATTTTTTTTTTTTTTAAATTAGTTCATCATATAATAAATAAAATTTCTCTAGTAAATAGTTTGATTCCATTTTAAAAAACATCACAATGCGATTTATCGGATATTATTATTGTAAAGACAATTTACTAATTGTAGAAAATGTTTGCTCAAAAATAGAATAACTCAAGTATTCCTAGCAGAAGGACCCCGCCTCCGCATTTCTATTAAAATCAACGATGAGAAATAAATAAACTTAAAAATTGTATCACAATGGTTTTATCACGACAAACATTATTATTATTATTTTATTAAAGTACCCATTTTTCCCACGCGCGTGCGCCAAGCAAACGTCATTCATGCAACCTTTCAAGATCGTTAGTACCTAAATGTTGGTTGTAAGGGGTCAGTTCATCCCACGGCAAATTAGACCAAATAATAAGTTAACAACCATAAAATATAAATATAAAATCTTTTTGTAATAAAAGATTTAGAAAAAATGATTTTTATAAATTCATAAGGTGTATCAAAATTATAAAATATATCTAAACAACAAGTAGTAACTCACCTTAGAATAAATAATTATATAAAAATAATAATGGCAATAAAATGTATGCAAATTATGCATGTCCTAAACATACATGATCCGGATATAGCCAGCCACTAAGGCGTCCACACAGAAGTCAACCCATACCAATGGGGAAAATTTAACCAGCCACTAAAGGCGTCCACAAAGATGCATATGGTATGTCATGACAGTGATAATGATGTTCGAAATGTACAAATCGCTAGCCACTTAGGCAACCACAAGGAAAAATCATACACAAATAAACCAGCCACTTAGGCAACCACAAAGAAAACTATTCATTAATGCATTCAAAAATCAATTTACTCATATTGGTAAATGAAAAATAAACTTTCATCAATTTCATCAAAACACGTATATTGTTCATAAAAGTCAAGTTCTAAAATTTAAATACTCAGAATCAAGGATTAAAATTAATACATCATAATAAACATGTTAATGACTACATCATTATAAAATTATAACTTTATAAGTAAGTACTCTAAAACATGTATGGCATTGGACGTTTTCACAACAAACATATTGATGAAGGTATGGTAATAAAAATATAATTCTATAATTAATTTCATCAAAATAGAGATATTACTCAAAGAAACAATCAAAGCATGATAGTTAATTTCTTTACGACGAAAATAAAATCGACATTTTTCTTTAATACATCCAGACACCATATCAATATCTTACGAATCGCTATTTAATATCTAACCTAACTCTGCATGGGGAAAAAGCCCTTACCTTGGACGCTTTCCTTCCACGTACCACTATATAGCCCTCGAAAGTCTCACCAAGGGTGAATAAAAGTTTATAGCTCCGATCAAAAAAGCTAGGAATGTAGGATGGTTTGTTTGAGTGGCTTAGAAAATATTTGAGATGAATGTAGTGTTGGTAATGCGTGTGAGTGATTATGACTTATTTCCTCTACTGTAAGTTTAATCGTGTCCTAAGAAGGAGAGGTGTATGTGACTAATAAAGGAGGCATAAAGCTGATCAGAGAGAATGAATAATTCTCTTCATTGAGTTTTAAATTGCACACATGAATAAGGAATTAAATTGGAATAATGCCATTCAATGACAACCGTTAAGAATTAATTGGCATTCATGTATTTATTCTTACTAGTTACACATTTGAATGGACACAATATAAATTAAATTTTATAAAATATAATTATAAAATTAGTAGTGTGAGTGATTAATTTGACTTAGTCAAAATTGGCTTGGTCATTGTTCACTCTAAGACAAATATTTCTACGAGTTTTAATTAGTCAATAATAAAATCCCAATAATAAATTATTTAATATGAAAATACTTTATCAAATAATTAAACATTCAAATAATAATTACTTACTATCGTCACACTAAATTAATAAAAGGATAAACAAACCAATGATTTTAAATTAAATTAATTAAAAAAGGGTGTTACAATACTTACCCCTTAAAATAGTTTCGTCCTCGAAACTAAGAGGTCTCTAAAAGGTATGGGTAAAGCTCTCTTATCTTCTCTTCCAACTCCCAAGTAGCATCCCCAGTTATCTGGTTCCAAATCCACCTTAACCAACGGAATTCCTTTCCCTCAAATGTTTGGTAGTTCTGTCAGCGATGCTTATCGGTGGGACTCGAAGGTAAAATTATCCTTCAATTGAATATCATCTGGCGCAATAATATGGGATGGATCTGCAATGTACTTCCTCAATTGTGATACATGGAACACATCATGGTAATTAGCTAAATTCGGTGGTAAAGCAATTTGATACGCTACTGGACCCACACGTCGAAGAATTTGATATGGTCCAATAAACTTCGGAGTAAGCTTTTTAGACTTCAATGCCCTACCAACTCCAGTAGTAGGCGTCACTCTCAAGAATACATGTTCATCCTCCTGAAAACTCTAGGGGTCTCCTATGTCGATCAGCATAACTCTTCTGCCTGCTCTGTGCTGTTCTCATCCGCTCTTGGATCTGACGCACCTTCTCTGTAGTCTGTTGCACCAGCTCTGGCCCTACGATTAAGTTTTCGCCATCCTGATACCAACACAAGGGAGTTTGCACTTGCGCCCATACAAAGCCTCGTACGGGCCATACCGATGCTTGCATGATAGCTATTATTATAGGTAAAATTCGACAAGAGGCAATAGATCATCCCAACTTCCCTCTGTTATCTAATGTACAAGCTCCTTAGCAAATCTTCTAAGGTCTGAATAGTCCTTTCAGTTTGGCCATCGGTTTGAGGGTGGTAAGCAGAACTCAATCTCAATTTAGTACCTAATGCCTCATGCAATGCTCCCCACAAACGAGAAGTGAACTTTGGATCTCTATCTGACACAATGCTAGATGGTATCCCGTGTAATCTAACAATTTCCGCAACGTAAATCTCTGCAAGCTTAGATACATTGTAAGTAGTCCTTACAGGTATGAAATGTGCGGATTTTGTGAGCCTGTCAATAATCACCCAAATGGAGTCAAATTTCTTCTGAGTCTTAGGTAATGCCACCACAAAGTCCATAGATATGCTATCCCATTTCCACACTGGTACATCTAATGACTGCAACAATTCCAACAGGTTTTTGGTGTTCAACCTTAGCCTTTTGGCAAGTCAGGCAAGACGCCACATATTCCGCCACTTGTTTCTTCATTCCTGGCCACCAAAATCTTGCTTCAAGTCTTTATACATCTTTGTAGTACCAGGATGAATACTCAGTTTGCTCTTGTGGGCCTCATCCAAAATGGTTTTTCTCAACTCTGCATTATCCGGCACACAAATACGTTTATTACACACAAACGTTATCTGGACCCATTTGAAATTCGGGAGCCTTGCCGGTCTCAACCAATTTTCGTCTCCCCTGATAGTCCGTCGGTCGCTTGAAGGGCTTTTATCTCATTCATTAGTTTTATTATCTACAATGATCATTCCACATTGTACTTTCCCGACAAAGAATCCATATTAAGATCCAAGTCACGAAAATTCTCTAAACCAACTCTAATCCCTTCATTTTTTATGGATGACAAATGGGCCCGCTTCCTACTCAAGGCATCAGCCACCACATTGGCTTTTCCTGGGTGATAGTGCAACGTGAACTCATATCTTGATGAACTCCATCCATCTCCGTGTCGGATATTAAGCTCCTTCTGGTCGAACAAGTATTTCAAACTTTTATGGTCACGTATACATCAAAATTGCACCATACAGATAGTGCCTCCAAATTTTTAGTGCAAAAAACTATTGCAGCCAACTCCATGTCATGCGTGGGATAATGTTTCTCATGCACCTTCAACTGTCTTGAAGCATATGCTACCACCTGTTTGTTCTGCATAAGTACACAACCCAACCCTTGTAAAGAAGCATCACAATAAACTTCATATGAGTTCTTTCTGGTTGTGGTAAACACCAACACCCGGTGATGTAGTTAGCTTCTCTTTCATCATCTGAAAACTACTCTCACATTCCTCCGTCCATGCATAAATATGATTCTTCCTTGTGGAGTTGTGTCAAACGGCGCTGCAATCTTGGCAAAATTCTCATGGAATCTCTATATATCCAGCCAAGCCCAAGAAACTTCTAAATCTAATGTGACGGTCTGTGGTTGTTTCCATGCCACCACAGCCTCTACTTTAGTTGGGTCGACAGCGATACCTCTTGAAATAACGTGTCCCAAAGAATTTCACCTCCTCCAACAGAAATTCACATTTCCCAAATTAGCATACATCTCTTGTCCTTCAAGACTTTCAACAACTTGACGTAGGTGAACTCATGTTCCTCCAAGCTCTTAGAATAAATCATATGGGGTCGTCACACCCATGAAGACCACTACAAATTTGTCTAAGAAGGGGTGAATATACGGTTCATGTAGTCCATGAAAATAGCTGGTGCGTTGGTGACACCAAAAGGGCTCACCAAATACTCAAGTGTCATAGCGAGTCCTGAATGCAGTTTAGGAATGTCTTCTTCCTTCACCAGATCTGATGATACCCCCGCTTCAATCAATCTTAGAAAAATATCATTGCTCCTTTGAGTTGGTCCATCAAGTCATCAATGCGTGGCAAGGATACCTATTTTGATGGTGACTTTGTAAGTTGACGGTAATCGACACAGAGTCTAGACTTTCCATCCTTCTTCTTCACTAGGAGTACTGGTGCTCCCAAAGGTGAGACACTCGGTCGTATGAACTGTTTAGATAAAAGGTCCTCCAACTGATTTTTTTCAACTCTGACAATTCCGATGGAGACATTCTAATATGGTGCAATAGATATGGTCCTGTAACCCGGAGTCACATCAATTGAAAATTCAATATCACGAACTGGGGTAATCCTGGTACATCCGGCGGAAATACCTCTGGAAAAATCTTCGACCACAAGTATCCGTCTACCTCCACCTCTAGCTTCGTAACGACTGAGTTGAGGGAACACACTTCCGAACTCCTCTTTCAAAGAGGAGTTCAATTTATTGGTATCGAGGAATCGAGAAACACCTGGGTCTGGGAATATCACAGACTTACGAGCACAATCCAATAGAACATAATGGCTTGACAACCAATCCATTCCAAGGATCACTCCCACATGCTTGAGGGGAATACAAATCAAATCAACGTTGAATCTCCTATCGACACAATCAATGGGCATTGCAAGAAGCCGTATTACATTTTCACTGATTCGGTAGAAGGAGGTAACCACCAATCAAACGGCAAAGGTAGTATAGTAAGTTGGAGCGAATCCACCCAATCCAATGAAATGAATGGTGTGTTGCCCCGAATCATAAATTACAATTAAGTGATGTTCAGCAATTAAACACTCACCTTGGATAAGCTCAGAGGAAGATGGAGTTTCCTCTCCATTGATGTGGTAGACACGTCCCTTGGCAAGTAGGGCGTACAACATTGTCGTTGATATTGTTGCGGTTGACAGCTCTATCGTCCTTCCGTTTCAGGGCATTCATTGCAAATGGTCTGGTTTTCTGACAAATGTAACAAACCTTGGTCTGATTGGACACTCAGATATCTTGTGTCCCTCTCTGTTGCAGCGAAACAACTTAACAGGTACGCCTGGCTCTGACTTGGAACTTTTGGCCCTTGACCTTCCCCCGTTTTGAGGTGAGGTTGATCTCTAGCATTCCAGTGGTCGGGCCATATGGCTTGATTGTTGATGCTGTTGCCCCTATTATGTTTGTCGTTATGCCCCTGAGGTCTGATGGGTCCACCTACAACACCCTATTCAGACGGCTCTGTTCATCTGCTCCACTTTCTTGCATTTCTCCACTAGTACTTGATATTGGCGTATCCTCCAAGGGCCCCACTAACTCCTTAATTTCATACCTAAGCCCGCTTTCAAACCTCTCGCACATGTATTTCTTCATCTAATCTGATTTAGGAAATAGCGGAAGTGCTTTGCTAGGGACTCGAACTTTGCCGCATATTCCGCTTATCGTGAGATTCCCTTGATACAAACTTCAGAAATTGGGCCTCCTTCTCAGCCCTAGCACTTTTCGGAAGTATTTTTCTAGAACTTATTCTTGAGAAGCCTCCCAGGTTAGCTCTTCATGATTTGTCTCCATCATTTTCTTCGCACCTCGCCACCAGTATTCAGCTTCACCAATCATCAAATAGTGCATACTCTACTTTCGCATTGTCAGAGCAGTGTAAGATCTCGAAGATCTTCTCGATTTCTTGCAGCCAAAGATCAGCCTTGTCGGGGTCATGTTCCCCTTTGAATTTAGGCGGATCTGTCGACGAAATTCATTCAATGCTCTTGCTGGCACTGGCTGCTTCATCCCTCTGATCCCTCTGTGCATCTCGTTGAGCCTGGATCACAGCTTGTTGGGCCATTGCTGCGGCCATAGCATTCATGGCTTGGATTGCTTCGTCATGTCGTTTCTGCCTTGGGAACCGATCGGTTTGTGCGACGAGCCATAACGCTTCCTAAAATTATCTAATTAGTAAAATATTATAACGTAATTTTAACTTTTGGGTAGTACGGAAGTCTTTTATTGAACACTATATAGTAGGTTCGGGTTATACAGCAAGTCGTTCTTTGGAGGGGTTCCCAGGAAAGAGAGGTGGGTCAATGGACCACTTAAATAACCAAGTCTTTTCCTTAGCCAGAATCCCTCCAATACAACCTTTTTGTATTATCCTTCCCCTTCTATTTTGGGGATCATACAATTATAACATAATATAGGGTTTAGAATATTGTCTTTTAATTAAATACATTAGGTCACATGATGAAAAGCTCAACAGTTACTTTGTAATTTAGATTGAAATAATTTTAAATCGTGATAATAAACTCATAGTTCACACAATATCATACAACCATAAATTATTTATCGCTTGATTGAAATATTTCTAATCGTAGATCAAGATTTTAAACATATTTTTTCATCATAATTATTCAATTAAATTAGACAATTAAATTCACATAATTGAAATTTAAGTCATTAATGACATAAAATAGTTAAGAAAATCAAGCCCTTAGTAAAAAAGAAGTAGAGAGTTTTAAAATTAAAAATAAAACAATCATACAATTGAATAAGAAAATCATAAAGATTATAAAATGTAACAACTTAAAATAAATATAAAAGACAATGGCAATAAAAGCATGCAAGTAGTTATAGAGATTTCAAGTTTGAAAATTTTAATAACACAATTAACCAAATATTTAAAACATATATTTAATAGAAAAATCATGGAGGGTTATACAATTGATGACAACATATAGAAATTTAAGTAAAATTTAATAATTAGAAAACCAAGCAATTAACTATTTAATGACACTTAATAAGATTTAAGTATTTTTAAAATTCAAATTCAAGAAGGTTACACAATTAAAACTTAATAAAAGTTAAGTAATTAATAGAATTCAATTCAAGAAGGTTACATAATCAATGACACATAATAGAAATTAAATAATTAGTAAAACTCAAATAATTAGAAAATTATACGATACATGAATAACATATAATCACAAGACAAAAACATGCGACATACATGAAGCGTCCCATCCCCAGTCCGAGAATTAAGTGCTCTGATACCACAATGTAACGCCCAGATTTGAATCGGGACATTACTTAAAATATATTTATTTCTTTCAAAAACGGCTTAATTTTTTTTTTTTTTTTTAATTAGTTCATCATATAATAAATAAAATTTCTCCTAGTAAATAGTTTGATTTCATTTTAAAAACATCACAATGCGATTACGGATATTATTATTTGTAAAGACAATTTACCTAATTGTAAATGTTTGCTCAAAATAGAATAACTCAAGTATTTCCTAGCAGAAGGACCCCGCCTCGCGCATTTCTATTAAAAATCAACGATGAGAAATAAATAACTTAAAATTGTATCACAATGGTTTTATCACGACAAACATTATTATTGATTATTTTAATTAAAGTACCCATTTTTCCCACGCGCGTGCGCAGCAAACGTATCATGCAACCTTTCAAGATCGTTAGTTACTAAATGTTGGTGTAAGGGTCAGTTCATCCCACGGCAAAATTAGACCAAATAATAAGTTAACAACCATAAAATATTAATATAAAATCTTTTTGTAAAGATTAGAAAAATGATTTTTTATATTCATAAGGTGTACAAAAATTATAAAATATCTAAACACAAGTGAGTACTCACCTTAGAAAAATAATTATAAAATAATATAAGGCAATAAATGTATGCATTATGCATGTCCTAAACATACATGATCCGGATATAGCCAGCCACCTAAGGCGTCCACACAGAAGTCACCATACCAATGGGGAAAATTTTAACCAGCACTAAGGCGTCCACAAGATGCAATATGGTATGTCATGACAGTGTGATACTGATGTTCGAAAAGTACAAATCGCTAGCCACTTAGGCAACCACAAGAAAAATCATACAAAATAACCAGGCCACTTAGGCAACCACAAAGAAAACTATTCATTCTGCATTCAAAAATCAATTTTACTCTATTGGTAAATGAAAATAACTTTTCATCAATTCATCAAAACACGTATATTGTTCATAAAAGTCAAGTTCTAAAATTTAAATACTCAAGAATCAGGATTAAAATTAAATACATCATAATAAACATGTAATGACTACATCATTATAAAAATTATAACTTTATAAGTAAGTACTCTAAAACATGTATGGCATTGGACGTTTTCACAACAAACATATTGATGAGGTATGGTAATAAAATATAATTCTATAAATTAATTTCATCAAAATAGGATATTACTCAAAAGAACAATCAAAGCATGATAGTTAATTTCTTTACGACGAAAATAAAATCGACATTTTCTTTAATACATCCAGACACCATATCAATATCTTACGAATCGCTAAATTAATATCTAACTAACTCTGGCATGGGGAAAAAGCCCTTACCTTGGACGCTTTCCTTCCACGTACGCACTATATAGCCCTCGAGAAGTCTCACCAAGGTGAATAAAAGTTTATAGCTCGATCAAAAGCTAGGGAATGTAAGGATGGTTGTTTGAGTGCTTAGAAAATATTTGAGATGAATGTAGTGTTGGTAATGCGTGTGAGTGATTATGACTTATTTCCTCTACTGTAAAGTTTAATCGTGTCCTAAGAAGGAGAGGTGTATTGACTAATAAAGGAGGCATAAAGCTGATAGAGAAGAATGAATAATTCTCTCATTGAGTTTTAATTGGCCCACACATGATAAGGAATTAAATTGGAATAAATGCCATTCAATGACCAACCGTTAAGATTAATTGGCATTTGTATTTTTCTTACTAAGTTACACATTTGACATTGGACACAATATAAATTAAATTTTATAAAATATGGTTATAAAAATAGTAGTGTGAGTGATTAAATTTGACTTAGTCAAAATTGGCTTGGTCATTGTTCACTCTAAGACAAATATTTCTACGAGTTTTAATTAGTCAATAATAAAAATCCCAATAATAAATTATTTAATATGAAAATACTTTATCAAATAATTAAACATTCAAAGAATAATTATCTTACTATCGTCACACTAAATTAATAAAAGGATAAACAAAACTAATGATTTTAAATTAATTAATTAAAAAAAAGGGTGTT
>PGWS01006419.1:0-16374 GCA_002896235.1 Cicer reticulatum
ATTCTATACAAAATTACTTTTAGAGTTTACTGATCTTCGTTATATATAAATAACAAGAAATTTACATTAAATGCACTAACCTCAACTTTTAATCTCAAAATTTTACCTCTCCTCTTAATGTACAATGGCTGCCTTATACATCACAACATTCATTTGCAAATAACTTTATTTACGGTCTTACAAATAATTTAAAAATTGTAAATGTCCAATAAAATCGAACATATATATATGATAACAGGAATTTAAAATCCATAGTTATTAATACTTTTAAATTATTATAATAACATTCAGTGCACCTGTAACAAATAATAAAAAGAAAACTTTATTATAACCATTTATTTGATGATGAAATCGCGATGTGGGTTTAATCACTTGACTATAACTTTTTTTTAATTAAATGGTGTTTCACTTGCTTAAAAACATAATTTTTTGCTTATTCATAGCCTCGAAAATGTTGACGAAGGTGGTTCACACGTAGAGAATAAGTTTTCCACTATTTTTTCACAATCTTTTCAGTGATTAAAATTTATAATTACTCTTGAGTTAAAAATATCATATTCATATCAAATAAAATATAATGGATGAAAATTCTAATTTGAGTGTTATTGTTGAATTCAGTTAAACAAAAACAAATGTAATTCAATGATAAACTTATGATGTTATAATTAATAGGAGTATAAATAAATATATAATGAATTTAATTACTGAATTAACAAAGTAGTATATTCATATGAGAATCTTAAAATAATGAATTACAAAATTTTATTGAATTTAACTTTGTCAATGACAAGGGATGTTTTGGTTGATGCATCGATCAACTAATTTAGAGGTGAGAAGATAATAGAAATACTATCTTTTCATATATTTGAACACTTACTTTTATTTAATGAAATCAAATAGATCCACTATTTTATATGAGACTCATTTAAAATAGACTCATTTTTAAGTGAGTGTCCTTTTAAATCTAATTTTCTTAGTCTAGTTTTCTCTTTTAGCATCCAAATGTACAATAAATAATAATTTCTTTCTTAGTTTTTTGTTTTCATTATAATTTAATAATATCTTATAAATAATATAATAGTCAGATCTATCTATTATGTTTTTTTTACTAAAGAAACAAATTTATTTGATCAAATATAAAGTATATTGACCGCAGTTCAGATTAAATTTGCTAAAAAATTAAATGATAAATTGCGAATATAATTACAACATTCATAGTTAATAGTACAAACAACAGCCATACCTATATATATAATAAAATAAAATGTTTATATACTATGTTTAAATCTGTAACATTCACAACACAAAAATCATTGATTAAAATTATCAAATTAATTTTGTTAATTTGAATTAAAATTAAACACACACCATAAGAAAAAGCTGCACCAAAGTAAAAAAGCATGCACTCACACTAAAAAAAAAAATTACAACAAAATATACAAAACAAAAATATATTCATAATTCATCCATTTCTAATGGAAGAAGGAAAAAGAGAATCTAAGATTAAATTTGAGAGAGACGACTGCTTCTACCTTTTTACAGTATACGATATCTCTCTATATTATATATAACTAGAACATTTTTATATTGATAACTCTATTTAATTGACTTATGTTTATTTAGTTGTCATACTTAAAATCAGTATTAAGATATAAATGTGACTATTTAATACATTGATTTGGATTTTTTTTTTTTTAAATTGTGGAAGTGCATAGTTATTTGAATACGACCGGCAATATTGGAATTTTTGTATTGCTTTCAACTAATTTAAGTTTTGTCCTGTACAAGAATTAATTAAATTTTTTTAATATTTTAAATTATTGTATGACATAAAGTTTCATTTATAAGCGACAAAAAGATAAATACATTAAATCATAAAAAAAAAACAAGATCATTTTTTTTTTGCAAGTTCTAATATATCATATTTAAGTTTTTTCAATCAAAAAAAAAAAATTAATATTAACTTAACATGAATATATTTTATCATATGGATTAAAAAAAGCGTTGTAAAATGCAGTTTTTCGCGTATGGTATCTTAGTTATCAATCTTTTTAAACATTACATTATTAAATTTATATCATAACTGAAATATATATTTGAATATTTTCTTGTGCAAAGTACGAGTCTCTGATGCTAGTATATATACAAAAAAAACATTGTAAACATACTTATTGGATTTACAAAGATCACTGAGGAAGAGTAAAGAAAACAAAGACCATTTGTGAACAGAATATTACCATGTCCAACTTTTCACTTTACACAAGGGAATGTTTTCTTGGATTTAATCGAACTCTGATTTTAATTTATATTGTTTGATAAGGGCTTTTTGATGGGATTTGCAATTAAAAAACATATTAATTGTTTATTATTGTTGTGCCGATTATAGTAAACTTCGAAGTTATATATTTCCTCCTTGTTTGAAGAAAACAAATGTGATTTATGAATATAAGTAATTTTATTAGAAGGAAATAAAACATGAATTGTTATCATGAAGTACCGAAAATTTTAATATTTTTGGTTTCTTATAAATTCTTTCATTAGTAGTCATATTTTAAAGGCGGCGTCTCAAACATTGAATAAATTCCTTAATGACAATAATAAATTCGGATTATCATATTGTTGGGGAGTCTAAATTCCGTTTTCTACTACACACCAAATTCCGCTGGTCCAGACACTTTTAATAAATGTATAAACACTAGTGTGATTGACCGCCAAACAAGAATTAATATTTACTTTAATATATAATATATATATATATATATTATATATATATATTTTAGTATAATTAAATGTTTGTATTTTTTATATAAATATAATAATAAATAATAAGCAAATAAAAAAGGATGGATGTAACGAAATATTGGATAAGTGAGCTTCATATCTATGTCTTGCAACTAACAAAAACCACTAATAAATTGTAAAATTCCAAATAAAAATTTAAAAATAAATAAAAGGCTTCAAAGCCAACATCATTACAAAATTTAGGGCAATGACAATATATTATCATTCTTTCTCAATCTTGATTTGCTTCAATTTAGATTATTTGATAGAAGTACACATGTGAATTGTTTTTGGTGAAGATGACATCTAAAAAATATACAATTTAAAAGTTATATATATATATAATTATTTATTAATTTTAATATGTTTTTAATTATTAGAATAAATTTTTTGTAATTATGACTTTAGTTATTACATAGTGATTTTTTTAACATTTCACGTGTGATCATTAAATGTGTGTGAATATTTAATATAAAATCACTATGTAGATATGCTTCCCTCTCTTCTATATATATATTAATTAAAAAAAGTCGACGTGAGGCTTATTTGAATATTAGGGTTGTTGGAGTTATCTGAAAATGTTGGCAGCACATATATAAAAACCTATCATGGTTAATGGGTAGGAAATTTGATTTTAAATTGACTATATTATTATTACTATTTTATTATTATTATATTATTATTATATTATTATTATTATTATTATTATATTATTTATTATTTTTATTATTTGAGGGAGAAAAAATACATGAAAGAAATAATAGAATAATGATATTATACCCGTTTGGATTTTTGTATGCGATCTCTTTTATTATGGTATTCTATTGTCCATTCTTTCAAATTAGAGAAATCAATGAGGCATGACAATATTGTAGAAGATGAAATTATAACCTGATTTGAATTTTTTTTATATGAAATACCTGTTTTTATATTTTTGTTGAATACTTCTTAATTTGACTACATTCAATATCAGAAGCTTAATAATTCATTTTCACTTACCTTTTATAAATTTCGGAATCCAAATATTTATCAACAACATTATTCGAAATTGATTTTAAATTAATATATTAATTATTGAATTTTATTTAGGGAAAATAATGAGCGATTAATGGAAATTATACCCGTTTAATTTTTGTATGACATACTAATTTGTATTTTCTATTTCCACTTTTATATTAGAGAAATAAATGAAAAAAATAGGTTTCTAGAGGATGCAATTATACCCTTTATTTTTATTTTTTAAATAACTTTTTAATTTGACTGCATTTAATATCAGAAGTCATCTTATATATATATATATATATATATATTTAATTTTTTTAATTAATTTTGACTGCATTAATATTAAAGTAATATATATAATATATATGCATATGCTAAACCATATGCAAATTACTTATTCTTTACAAAGATCATAGAAAGCTAGAAGAGGAAGGAAGAAATACAATGATTGTATACAAAATTTTTTACTATACGCACTTGGTTTACATTTTTCTATTCTCACTCAACAGGTATTTAGGAAAATTTATGAGTTTTTGAATCTTTTATAATTTAATAATACGAATTAGTTCTTTTATATTTATGGATTTATAAAATTGATCTCTTATTTTAAAGATTAAAACTCTCGATTTTATATTAAAAATTAATATGTCATGTTATTAAATAAATAAAATTATAATTTTTAGTTTTAAAATATGAAAGATGAACAAAAGTTATTTATTTATAAAATAGGAGAATTAATTATATGAATTAATAAAAATAAATGAATCAAAGAGCAATTAAAAGAATTTTTTCATTACACGATATTCCTTTTCTTCTAATAGGTATGGCGAACATTTCAGTTGACACAAGGGCATGTTTTCCTGGATGTCATCGAAACCCTGATTGTAATACTTATTGGTTTCGATCACGGTTTTTTGATGGGATTTGCATAAAAAACATTTCGATTATTATTGTTGTTGCCCGTTGATAATAAACTAAGAAGTTAGAATTTTTTTTCTTGCTTGTTTGAAGCAAAAAAAAATGCGATTTATAAATATAAATAAACTTCATTAGCAAGAAAATAAAACAAAAACATGAAATGTTATCATGAATATGGTTTGTTAAATAAAAAAAAAAGTATGGTTGACAAATTAAGAGATATCTGATAAAATATAATGTAATTTTATTGGTGTAAATTATGTACAGTTTAACGAAAATTATTCTGACGAAGAAATAATCGATGTGAATTTCAATTATAACTTTAAAGTTTAAAAATCATTTTTAAATAATTTTATGTTTGATCCATATTAATACTTTAAATTTTTTCTTTAATTATGAAAGTGTACGTTATTTTCTTTTAATTTACATTTTGTAAAATCCTAACTTCAAATAATTAACATTCACAAATGAAAATATGTAATTCCATGGCTTCTTGATGGAAATAAGATGTAAAGGTTAAAATTAAATTTTTCTGAGGGAAGAAATACTTTTTTAATTTAAAGAAAATTGTGTTTGATCCGACACATCTTCCTTTTTCATATAATAGTTTTCTTTGACCTCATCAAATTGAGTGTGCATTAATTTTTGCGAATTCAGTGAAATGAACCGTAATTTATGTCCCGTCAGTTGTATAATTATTTTTTATAAATAGAGTATTCTACCGAGTTTTAGAAAAATACACAAAAACCATATATTAAAAAAAAGAATAATTTACATCTACTATGCAATAGTAAAACTGATACAATTTAACTATTTTATTCTCGAAACATTTATAGTCTGTTTTGCACAATTTACAAAGTGCCGTGAAACATTTTAAAAAGAGTGATGGTTGAAAATTATATTTCAAAAACAGTTTTTTTTGAAACTAAAAAACAATACAATTAATATTGCACTGCAAAAGACAGTTTACTTTTGAGAATTTTAAAATTCGATAGAGAGTTCGATCAAATAGTTTTGCCTCAATAAATTTGTTCCGAGTTTTCAATCTTGACTGTTCAATCTAGATTGATATAAGAGATTAATTAAAAATAATTTATTATTGTGTAATTTAAACCGTTTAATATCTAATAAATGAATTGAATTGTTGACTAGACATAAACATGTGCTTCTCATACTAAATGTAAATTTGGGTCTGGAGTATGGTGATATTGGTATACTAATTATATGTTTAGAATTGCAGTTGATCTTCCATTCACCAGCCACTACACGTCTATTTGTAGTTTCTTAAATTCACCATTGAATATGTATAAGACCACAAGAATTTACTAAGTAAAAAAATGATATTTAGAACACACTTTTGGATACAAATATAAACATAAATACTGTATACTGTTATTGTACATATTTAAAGAGCAACTAGTCATTTTGTGTTTATTTTTCAGAAAACTCTTTTCTCTTCCCCAGAAATCCTTTTATCTTCCTCAGAAAATCCTTATCACGGTTTCTTCCTCACTTTTTCTTCCTTCTCTCGTCATTGTCTTTCGTTCGTCTCATCCTAAGCCGTCTCATGAGTTGCTTGGAAATCATGATTTTCTCTCAAATCTAATATTTTACCCAAAATTTAAAATTAGTAAATATAAGGAAGAAAGAGGAATATATGGAGAGAAAAAAAAGATAAATGTGTGAAGCTTTTGTTTCTGTAGAGGAAGATAAAAAATAAAAAATTGAAAAATAGAGATAAAAAGGGGAAAAAAAAAAAAAAGGGAAAGTAAAAGAAGAGAGAGATTGTGTGGAGACTACTTATGTATAATATATCATAATATTTGTATTTTAAAAAATGTATTTAAATAACATTTCTCATTTACTAAAACAACGCGAAAACTAAACAATGGCTAAGTCAAGTCAAATCTATATTAAAATCTGTAAGTTATTATATGTTATTTTTTTTAAAAAAATATAGTAAATTCTACTATAATCAATTACACAAGTGTCTCAAGTTCGAACATCAAACAAAACATTCAACCTAATAATATTAATATTTATCGATTGAATTAGGAATTAAAAATATATAAACCATTTTTTAGTCTCAAACAATAATGATTCCTAAGAAGTGGACCATAATAACCATAGTATGGTCTCACCATTTTTAATGAATGATAAATATTTCTTTCAACATAAAGAAAATGAATGATACCATATGGTTACTTAAATGCCAAAAATATTGAATTTTTAAAGTCTTTGCAATATCCCTTAGTTTGCACTTATTCCATGGACACGTATGCAATTGCCACCTAAAATTTACAACCAACAAATTTGGAGTTGAGACCCACCACACCAATTGTATTATCATACTGCTCTACCACTTCAAGTTCTAAGTGGTAGTGTGCCACACATGTTGGTATCTTTCTTTTCCCCCTTAAATTTTAACAATAACAAGTTATCTACCTTTTCTCTTTTTACTATTATTAGGTCAAAAGCTTAAGCCATTAACCATACTTAAATATAATTTTTAACACTCCACTTTTCATAAAAAAATGGAGTTTTAGTAATTTAAAATTCAATCAAAAAGTAAATAAATTTAATAAATTTTTTTAATTAAAGTTGAATTTGTATAATTCCAATTGACTCATTTAATTAATCAGTACCAACCATTTAATTATGTTTTAAATAAAACTTCAATTTAAAATAAAAACAATTGAGATAATTTGTCCTTGGTCAAAAGAGTCACCTTCCATTAATTTTTTTATAATTCAAAAGTGGTAAGTGGACTTTTTCAAATGAACACACTCCTTTTTATACCTCTTATACAAACATAGTCCTAAGTCCTCCCTTCAAACAAACACAATAAAGCCATTATAATTTCTCCTTTACATATAGTTCTCCACTTCTCTTCTATTTTCCACTAAATTTAACAATAAGAAACAACATGCTAGGAAAAAAAAATGGTATCATTGAAGAAACTAGCCAAGAAAGTGAAGGTTAGTAGTGGAGCTGATTCTAACACTAACCCTCATTACCATGAATGTTTGCTAAAGGGATATGAAGAAGAATCCTCCACAAACACAACACCAACTGGTTTTTTTGCACTTTATGTTGGGGAAGAACACCAAAGATATGTTGTTCCAACTAGCTATCTTTCTCACCCTTTATTCAAGATACTATTGGAGAAATCATACAATGAGTTTGGATTTCAGCAGAGGAATGGCTTGGTAGTTCCATGTAGTGTTTCCACATTTCAAGAGGTTGTAAATGCTATTGAATGCAACAATGGAAAGTTTGACTTAGGCAAGATTTTTCAAGATTTTGTTTGAAAGGCATTGGAATTATAGGTTTGTTGTGAGGTTACATATTCAATGGATGTTCTAGCTAGACTTAGAGAAGATACATGATTCATCTAGTGTAGATAGAGACTACATGTTTGCAGTATGGTGCAGCAGCCATAGAGATCTAAACTCCAAGAATTAAGAGAGAAATAAAGAGGGTGAAGAGAGATCTAAACTCCATCGATTTCGCTCAATTTTCTCTTTCTTTGCACAATCTGAAATCTCTACAGTTTTGTGTATGATGCAACAGCTATAGGAACCAATAAATTAAAAAGAAAATATATTTTTTAATTTAATGGTCTTCACCGTTGTTGCAATTATACATCGTATATCATATATAGATAATTTAAACACTTATGGGAAGATTGAAATTCAAATTATCTATAGGTGTTGTATGGTATAACAAACTTTTAAAACCATTGAATTTAAATTTAAAACTAGATCTAAAAGCTCTTTAAATCCACTATATTGTGCTGGTCGTAAAGGATTCAAACTATAATTGTTATAGTTTAAATTTCTATTGAAGCTATTGCTACAAGCACTTTGTAAATTAGAATTAATCTGACATGTAAATAATTCCTTGTTTGATAGTGAACTTTTCCATATATTAGTATATCCTGAACTTATGCTTTTTTCAAAATTTACTTTAATATTTCCCCTTATACTTTTAGCAAACATGCCTCTAACTTTTACAACTGTCATCAAGTGCCGCAAAAGTGACCTCAGTAATTAGTGGCAACGATTGTGCACGTTCAATTAGTCAACTTATGTCTGACAAGAATATTGTGTAATGCATAGATTTGGCATAAATGTCTCCCTATAATAAATTCACATGTGTATTAGGTGCTCTTGTCTCATACTTTCCTTCTCCAAAGGTAGTAAATATAAGTTTCTGTTGGTTGAGTGATTCGGTAAGAGTACATGAAAATATGAAAAAGTTGGGCAGAATTTAACACATCAATGTAAAAGATAGACAACAATGGTTTTAAATTATGTACTTACATTTTCGGTCATATCTCAATATAACAGATTTTAACTCTCTGAAACCAGATCTTAATCATAATTGGTTGGTGTTTCAAGTATATTTGTCCAAATTTTACTATAATATCACAATTAAAATCATATAGATAATTGTAAATGTATTATTTGTGTGCTTGTATAAGATTGTTGTTTGTACCTTTAGCTAGTGCACGAGAGGAAAAATAGAGAAATGTATTCCAATGGACTTAATAATATATAATTTTTGCCATTTAAATTTAGTTCACTTTTATTAGTCTTTTAAGTTATTTTTCTCTCCTTGATTTGGTCCTTAAAATTATATTCAATTTGATTTATTAATCTTTAACTTATTTTCAATCATACAAGCAATCTTTTACGTTTGAAATTTTTTTTCGAATCACTATTATGAAATTATGTTAATAGATTTTTATTTTCGGGTTATTTAAGACTATGATGCGTGTATTTAAATAGTTGCAAAGAAAAATCAAGAAATGAAAACCATTTATAAAGTTTGATAAACATTTTTGAATGAGTAGTATGAAAAATATATTGTTGCAGTATTTGATAGAGTTTTTAATGATTAGAAGTTTTAAAATGTACCAATCATTGTTGAAATAAGATAAATAACTAATGCAAACATATTGTAACTTAAAAGATAAAAATCTAGAAAAAATAAATGTAAATGACTTAAATAGGAATTAGATTAAATTTAAAGAAAATACAATATGTATTTTTGCCAAAAATATTTCACGCTATTTAAAAGAGAAATTTTATAAAGAATTTTATAATTAATATATTTTTTCCTTCATTTTTAGAATATTAATAATAACATATAAAAATTAATAAAAAAAAATATCTAAATTTCTCTAAAATTCTCCTCCGGTACATTTTTCGAATTCTTCAAATAAGAGTAATTTTATATTATGAATAAAAATAGAAATCTCAAACCGTTTCAAAGTCTTCTCATCCTTCCACTTCATCATTCCTTTTTTGAAATTTAAAAGTCCTCTACTTATAGAAATATTGTTTGTTTCATGTATCAAATTCATTTGCAAGAATGATTTTTCCCAAAAAGGCGGAAATATATTCTCAAGGATAAATATTAAAATTCTCAAAATCCCATGATGTTACATATGTTTTTGAGACATTCCTAAAGGAATCAAAGGCAAAAAAGTAAATGTTGTCGCTAGATGTTACACATTAGCCTTTTCAGACTTGTTTTCCTATTTCCATAAGGAATCAAGAGAAAGAATTAGTCAAAAGACTTTTTACAACGGGAAGTTTTAAGGTAATTCTGAAAATTAAGAATATAGATGTAGGTAACTGGAAAATCTGCTACTAACATTGAAAAATGTACTAATATTGACTAAGATCAAGACCGACTCAATATGTTATGAGGTCTAAAATGAAACAGTCGACCTATACGTTATGAGAGATCTAAATCGAAATTATTAATAAAGTTTAAACATTCTTTTTTTTTTCTTAAGAATTTTTATAAAGTATATTTATAGACTTATTTTATTATTTAAAGAGTAAAGCCTAGATAAAATTTATTTGATAGAAATCATGATATTTAAATTCAATTCATTTCTCTATATATATATTTTTTAAAAATGAAATAAGATATTTCAACTGTCACAACATCAAGAATTGATGTAGAGTTTTCTTCTCTTTAGTTGAAGAAGAAATAATATATATATATATATATATATATATATATATATATATATATATATATTTATATATATAGTGTACCACTCTAAAAATTCATGTTATTCCATGTGTTTCATACTTTGTCTCATAATTCTCAATTTATAACTAATATTTTTCATATTAACAATGTGTTCACTATTTATTTTATGATTTCTCAATTTATAACTAATATTTCTCTAATCATATTATCTTTGTAACCAATTTACTTGTCCAAGAAGAGCATTCAATAATTTGCAATTAAAACAATAAAATATTTTATCCAAGTATTTGATAATAACAGATCAACCATGTTCCACGTATTTTTTCGTTGAATAACTTTTGAATGTAAAGTGATGACCGAAAATGTCTTGAAATTTATATTTAGGAAATTTATATTAATAAATTTAACAATGAATATTTTTCTACCGTTAATTTGTATCAATAATAATCACCAATATTCTTCAAGTTTGCTTAATTCAATAAGACTTTCAATTTGATTTTATGTCTTAGATTTATTATAAATTAATAATAATTAATATTGCATGAGATTTTTTTACAATGAATATAAAGTCAATTAATTTAATATTTTATTTAAGACACTGTTAAATTTATATAAAATTTAATCATTTTTAGTTTTATATTTAGAATGGAAGACCTTCATTTAAAACTTTTATTTAGGCATAAATTTATTTTTAGATAGACCTAAGCGGTTGCTTTGGGCTTCTATTGGCTTGCTCTGGCAAGACATGAAATTGGCATGTTGGTGGTTTACCACAGAACCAGTAATAGATGGATTCTATTCATTCAATGGAACGTATTAACAAATATTGTATTGGTGCTATTATTCAAAGAAAGATTAGTTTGTAATATCAAATTGTACATTTTTAGCAATTTTTTAGGTGAAAATTGACTATAATTTATTTGTCAGATGTTTCATTCAATCTCAACTCATGAAAAGTAAAATGGAATTGTCTAAAAAATATTAGACAGAGAATGAGTTAATGATCATGTAGTGTTATGAGATACTTAATGCATGCAACACAAAACACATCCTAACCAAATGTTAAAAGTGATATGTCTGAAAGAGTGTTGAAGTTTAGACTTAATAAATCAATAAAACTGTAAATGGATTGGCAATTTCATAATCATCTAATCGTGTAAATTTGATGACATTTGTAATTATGTATTATTCTCATAATTAATTAGTCCAGTGTAGATTAACCTTTATAGTAAGACTCATATTATTTGGTAACATATTATTTTAAGGAGAGATTCTCCAATGAAAATGACACATTTTACCAATAGAAATTATGCTATATTTTTTTCTTGAAATCTTAGTTTCTCGTTGACGATGAATCATACTTTGCTGTGTTTCACACGATTCTCTATTTCACAGTGACGTCTCCCTAAGTTCTCTTCATTTGTTTCGCCTCGACATTGTCAATGGAAGTGATTATGCCCCTGAGGAGACGCTTAATTGATGCCTATGCCAATGGAAGTAAAGATGCATAAGTCATGACATGGATCTGTTGAGGCAAAAAAACCTTTTTTGATGTATGTTTAATGACAACATTTTATGAAATAAAAATTAAGTTTAATAAATGGTGGTCTACTAATGATTACACTTGAGTTTTGTTTACCAGGCAGCCACTGAATTGCATAAGTGAACAAGTAAGAGTATTCACTTCATTAGCTGCACAAGTATCCACTCAATAAGAAGTAATCTCAAAAAAGAAATGTATCAGATCATCATTATCAAGAAATGATTATTACAACTTCAAGATATCATCTTTCATGAAGAAGATGATCAAATACAACAATTAGTTATCACACTATGCCTATAAATCAGAAGACAGATCGATTTGAAAGGAAGCAAAAATAGGACAGAACAAAGAAGTTCTTGACAAAAGTCTGGAAAATAGAGAACGTTCTCCAAGTTCTTAATTTCAAGAACAAATTAATCTCCTCTGTTGAAGAGAGAATTGCTCTTGAATTTCACAATCATTGCTCCTGGATTTCACACAATCATGTTATGAGTATTCCACAGGATATACTGATTCATCTTAGCAAATAATCAATCCAAAATGCAAAGAAGAAAAGCTTGGCAACAGCTTGCAATATAAAAAACCAGCATCATACAAATAGAACGGAGAAACGTTCTGACAAAAGACTAGAAAATGAAATAACGTTACTCCACAACTTCATTACAACAAGAATGCTTAAGTCATCCTTAATGAAAGAAGCTTCTACAATTGCAAGTACATTTCCAATATTCTACAAGGAATATTCACAATTGAAATAAAAACACTCCAAAAGAGACAAAGGATAAAAGGCACAACTCATGATAAGAACAACAAGATACCTCTATTTTCAAGAATGATCATTCTCCAGCATGTTACATTATCTCCAGCATGTTTACAGCATTCTCCAACATGTTAAACATTCAATATGCAGAAAGTTCTTCATTAGTCTCCAGATATTCAACAATCATTCTCCAGTAAGATTGACATCAATCTTTCAGTCTGATTTCGCGTGAATCCAAAACACTATCTTGAACTAATGCATCAATAATATATCTGAGAATCAAGGATCATTAAACACAATCAAGGTTGTCAAGAATGAGAAGCTTCAGACAGCCATTCCCATCACATAAGCGGACGCAGAATGTTCAAAGACATGAACATTTTTAAAGTTTGGTCTTTGGTCAAAATCTGACCAATACAGCCAGAGCACGTTCCACAGTCTTTTGGGCCCTTATCAACCTTCCTAAAGCCTATAAGGAATACCAAACTCAAGAAAAAGTACGAACTTCAAGTGCTAGAAAATCCATCACTCACGTACATCATACACTTGAAAGTATCTGATTCAACCAAAAGAATCAATTAGTCCTTCATTCAATTTCTAGAGTTATTCTACTGAACTCTTTTGTCAAAAATCTATCTCAAACACAGTTGAGCTTACTCAGATTCTGTCAACTCTTTAAGTCATTATCTTTGGTAAACGCAAAGTCTATGGGTGTTGAATTAGCTGAGTAAATTGTTGAAAATCCTTTTATGGTTAAACATGAAGTGTAAACTCTATCTAAGATAATAGCGACCTGATTGAACTCCTTTTTGGTTGGAAAGGTTTTACTTTGTAACAGATCAAGTTGATCCTGAACTGTGGTAACAAGATTGGTCCTGTTTGAACGTTCAGTGGAAAATCTCACTGTTATGAGACTGGACGTAGCCCGAGTTGAGTGAACCAGGATATATCCTTGTGGGTATCTCTTCCCTTATCTATTTACTTCGGCTAGTTGTTTGATATCAAGTAAAATAGATAACGTATAAATTGTTGATTTAACTAACCAAGAACGTTCCTTCGTTTTCTGTTTTCACAACCAAGATCAATCTTGAGTATTTTCTTAAGTTTTTCAACAAGAAATTTTAAAAAAGTTAAATCACCAATTCAAACCCCGCTTTCTGTGATCACATTGCTACTTTAGGATCATAGATTATGTTGATCCTAATATGGTTTTCAATCTCTGACCTTTCGCTACGGTAGTAAGATGTGGGACTCTTAAGAAAATATATAGCCAAGAAAGGTTTCTCGCGGTTCCAGCTTGAATATGAAAATCACAATTCTAAACAGAAAGTATTCCATTTTTGAGTTTATTATCTTTTATGAATCTTTGGGCTGACACACACTAACATTTTGTCTACAAAGATTTGTCAAAGTGAAGGGCAAATTTATTGTGCAAAAAGTTCACGAGATTACCAAACGGAATCAAGTTTTGATAAAGATTGAGATTAATTTTGAGGGACTAAGGTCGAATCTAAAGAACCGAGCTACCTGCCCGCATCCCTTGATACTTGTCTCAATGGCTGCTTCATGAGGCAACAACGTCCTCTCACTCAAACAACCAAGGAACAACAAAAGGTCGTTTCTCTTTCTATGGAATATGTGGTATAAGGCCGACCTCGTGGGTGAGACATGAGTATTGTCCAATGTTTCTGTTGCAAATGACATTGATATTTTGTTTCAACTGCCTAAAAGTTATGTATTACTGCAAAAATGATGGTCATCAATCATTAAAGGATGTCCAACCAGACCACCATAAGAAATCTGCAATAGCTTCATTGCATATGTTGGTCTTCTACAGTCCGATTCATGTGAACCAAAATCCACATCCACCGTTAACAGTCTTAACCCCTAAATGGTTCAACAAATGATCATTTCGGCCTTTTCTGCTTTGGGTCTTTCAGGCAATTACTTCCCCTGTATGCTCCTTGGTATTTTGACTCAGGGGCATCTAATCATATGACCAACATGTTGTTGCCCTTACTAAAGTTACAAGTTACCCTGGTAATATCCAAATACAAACTGCTGATGGAAATAATTTGCCTATTACATAAATTGGTGATATTTTTTCACCTCTCACCAATGTTTATGTATGTCCTAGTCTTACTAGTAATCTTATTTCAGTTGGTCAATTAGTTGACAATGATTGTAGAGTTGAATTCTCAAAATATGGTTGTCTTGTGCATAATCAACAATCAGGGAAGATCATCATGACGGGACCTAAAGTTGGACGTCTTTTTCCTTTTTATTCACTGAAGTCCCCATGTTCTTTTATGTCTTGTAATTATGCAATTGTGGATTTCCAAACATGATATAAGCGTCTTGGTCACCCAAACTCAAATGTACTTTATGACTTGATGAAATCTGCAGTTCTTGGCAATAAAAACTCCCCATTTCTTAGGGCTATTCAATTTGATTGTATTTCTTGTAAACTTGGTAAAAGTAAAATTCTACCACTTCCAATTCATCAAACAAATGTAAATCAACCTTTTGATATGATTCATAGTGATTTATAGGGAATATAGTGATTTATAAGTACTTTATCACTTTTATTGATGACTATAGTCGTTTTACAGTTGTTTATTTTGTGCGCTCTAAGGCTGAAACATTTTCTACATTTAATTTTTTTCATGTCTACGTTTAGACTCAATTTTCATCTACAATTAAAATTTTGAGTTCTGACAATGAGGGACTATACATCTTCTTAATCTCAGGAGTTCTTGTAGAAAAATGGTATAATTTCACAAAGGTCGTACCCTTTTATACCCAAACAAAATGAGAAAGCGAAAAGAAAAAACCGTCAATTCATTGATGTTGTTCGTACTCTCATGTTGGACTCCCTTGTACCCTTTCGATTATGGTGTGAAGCTCTCTCCACCGTTGTCCATCTTATTAATCGGTTGCCCTCTGAAGCCTTAGACAATGATTCTCCATTTTTAAGGCTATATGGACAACAATCATATTATAGCAATCTTCGTACCTTTGGTTGTGTCTATTATGTTCATCTTCAACCCCAAGAACGCACCAAGCTTACTGCTCAATCTGTTAAATGTGTTTTTCTTGGTTACTCAAGTCACCAAAAATGTTTTATATGTTGTGATCCTAATCTCAATAGGATTCGGGTTTCTAGAAATGTTATTTTCAAGAGAATGCATTTTTTTTTCTTTCTGTTAACCAAGATACTCATTCTCCTATTTTGCCTCTATTTTCTAACAATTATGCAGGAGAACCAGACAACCAACACCAAAGCTCCTTTTGGTGTACCAAAGACGTCCAAAACTTCCACGACCTCCTCCCGATCATTCTCTAGTTGTTGATC
>PGWS01006422.1:0-15000 GCA_002896235.1 Cicer reticulatum
ATCCATAGGCGAGGTGGAGACTTCGGTATAGGGTCGCCTGTTCGGCGCGCTACTGCTCTTTGGCTCCTTGACTTTAGTTAATCATTTCTTTGCAACTCTATCGATCAATCTCCTCTCGTTATCGGTCGACCTTCAAGACTTGCTTACGATAGGAGGGACTCGAAAGGCTAATCCGTGAAAGACGAAAACAGAATCCCATTCCCAATAGATTAAGCCGAGGTAGTAGACCAAATCGTCTATCAACGTCCTCCACTTACTCCACTAGGTTGGCTAGAGCCTTGTTACTATAGTTCGCGCTACTGAGATCATCGTTGATTGGGAGAGATAAAGCTTTTGCGCTTGGGATCCTGAGCCAGCAACATTCTTGTTTTAAAAGACGTATAGGCAATTCTTTATTATGATCATATGGATCGCTTTTCGTGACTTTTCTTTACATAGGCATACATTGCAGTCTAACCAGCTTTCTTATTTTAGGGGACCGAGAATCCTTCTTTTGATCCCCTTCGAGCCTACTATCGTCTTTAGAATTAAGCTTCCGATTTAGTTGGTGCAGGACGCTGAAGGGATCAGCTGACATCTAGATAGGAAAGGCTCGATGCAAAGCTCTCGAACCTGTTCGTCCGAAGTCAGTTTAGGATTCGGTGCGGTTCCGACATCCCGGAATCGAGGTGGCTCTAAACTCAGGTTACCTATATCCTCTCTAGTTAAAGAGAGAAGATGGCTTCGAAATTCTAATTTCCCTCCTAAGTGCTGCTGGTTCCAGACTCCCTTATCTTGGTTGGCTGTCATTTCCAAGAGGGTTGGGACTTGCTTCCCACTGATAGTATCAACAGGAAAGGAGTGAAGAGAGGTAAAGTTATCTCTAGCATATATTTATAACGGAAATCCATCTTCTCTTTGATACAATTGAACAGAGGCACCCCTTAGTTGTGTGATTCATATTCCACCAGTGGATCAAGGTAGGTTCTTAAAAGGCCTCGAAAGGAAACTCCTGCAAATCCTGAAGGATAAAAGTGTACCTTGAGTTAAAGCGCGCCCTTGGTCCTATTGCTACTGCTTCTGATTCACTTGCTAACAGCGCTAGTAACCTCTTGACTTAGTAAACTACCCCATTCGTAGTGTCCTTCCTCTACTGCAGGTCGACTCAACTTGCTCGTGGAAAGGCAGGAGCCTGGAAGCCAGGAAGAACGAGCCCTTTAAATTATTCTATTCTGACTTCTTCTACCAAATAGCATTAGAAAGAAGGGTAGACGCTCCTTTAGCCATCAATCCGTAACGAGACTTAGGTGATCCTATCTCTCTTATAGAGAGAGGCGAGAAAGAGCTATGGCGGGGCAGAGTTTGGAGCACTTAGTCGAAGCATCTTCGCCACGCGGGTACGGGGCATATCATAATATAATTGGATAAACTCTCATGTGTGAAATAGAATGGAAAGTTATAGAGAACTTAAGAAGTGGTAGAAACGCGCTCAACCAAGAGGTGATGACGCTGATGTGAGAGATGTTGTGGTAATAGGGAATTTGGTTTGGATAACCAAGATCCATTATATACGATGAATGAGATTCCAATGAGAGAGTCGAGAGCCAAAGAAGACCTTCGACTTGTCTTGTCAGGATTATGGAACTGGCCTGAAATTTCAGCATAGTCTTTCAAGATCTTAAGAATCTCCTTGGCATCGTAATCAAGGATATGAATCCACTGAGGCATCCCTATCTCCTTCCTCAGAAACGGAATCTAGGCCAAGGGAATGTATATAGATTGAGTCTTTTCAGCTTCTATCGACTCTCTATGTTGACTGGGGAAGCCTCTCAAATGTGCAATTTTACTTTGCTTTGCTAGCCCTATCTTTATTATTTTGGCCTTATCTCGTAAAGAAAGGAAGGCTCATGAATGACCAATCCCTGGAGGAAGACTATGATTCTGCTTCTTTCTGGTCGTACTAGGCCATTAAAGTCTCACTACTATTATTTATGTGAATCTTTGTATCCCAAGGAAATCCCCATGATGCATTGAAATAGCCAGGTTGGATCATCATAAAACACAGGAATGGTGCTCAATCAATGGAATGTTTGCTTTTAGATCTCTTCCAGTGTGCATTATCAAATAAAAATATCAGGTTGAGGTCGAAACAAGGGCTTTAGCGCCTGTGTACATGTGCGCGCTGAACCTCTCTTCCTACGCTAGGAGTGAAATACATTGCGTGGCTGCCCGATCATGACGTAGTCCGAGATATAAGATTGAGAAAAAAGGGCAAGTGGGGGATGTTCCACGAGCTACTGTTTGAAGTCTTTTTCCATTTCTAGGTAAGAGAAAGAAAGGAGAGACTTCCCAAGCATGAAAGCATGGGTCTTGATCGATGGGAATGCTTGCTGTCAGCATCTCTTACTGGACATCTTGCTTAAAAGTTTGTTCCTAGCACCCAATCTTTAGCTTTCTTTGCTTTTCCTTGCTGCATTCCCCTATCCGAATCCCGCGAGTGCTAAGCGCGAGACGAGCCATAACATAAGGGGCGAAGCTACTCTTCGTAGAATCGACCAAAATAGATATCTTATTTTATTCGGATATTTGCATCAGCTTAGCTCCTACTTAGTAAGAAGGTGTTCCCGAAAGGGGACGAAACCTGTCTAAGATCCTGTGTGCGGCTTAGTAGCGGCGTGAACAGAACACATAGCCTAACGGAAACTCAATATTCAACCATACCTATGATCCATTTTGAATCAGCTTACTCATCAATAAACCATGTGTTAGGTTCTCGTTGCGAGATCTTGGACATGCCCCGTCGTGTGAATGTGGCATACAAATAGGGGCACCCTCCGCCCTTTATTCGAAGGGTTTTCCGCTTCCTTCCCCATACCATAGAAAAAAAAAAGGGTTTTCCGGCCCCTCTAGGTCGAGGAAGCGGATAAGGTATTTCTCCATTTGATGCTGGAGAGTGCGTGCGAAGACTTCCGGATGCGGAAATCCCGCGATAGCTGCTTCTTTCATTTCTTGTATAGAGCATTTTTTACCCATTTTTTTCGTAGTACCGGTGTCTTCATGGGTCGGGCCGAGTGTCGTTGATAAGCTCTAACGCTGCGAGCGATGGCATGAGTAGGACTGCAGGCGCGGGTTGGACCGTGGGCGTAGACTAGTTTGCAAGCATGGCCGAACCGCGTGCATGGACTGGATCATGGACGCAAGTCAGGAATGCTCTTTTTCTTTATCTGCCGCGACCGCATACGAGGGCACTTTGTCCCACTAAAAATCTCCCATCTGGATTTTTGACGGCAATGACTAATATTAGTCCCATTCTTCAACATTCGGAATGGCGATCTGGGCCCGACCCTCTTTCTTATCTTTAAGGTACTTTTTGCTACAGCAGAGGGCAGTTGCCAAGAGTGGAGTTCACGTGTCCCAAAGGGAAGAGCTCTGGGGCTCCCTCTCCCTCTATTTTAAGACATACTTGAGTTTGAGCGGGGGAGGGCGAAGATTACAAGGGAATCGACCAAAAGGCATCTATCATCTCATCGGAGAAGCGGTCCTAATCTAATAAAGGGTTGCCTTACCAAAAGGGAGTTAAAGTAAATGGCAATCCCCGGTGCCAAGAAAGTAACCTTTATACTGCTCAATCTAATCCTGCCTTCGGTCTTAGTTCGTAATGACAAAACTTCTTCTTTGAAGGAAGAAAGCTTTGGGACTGATTCACTGACTTCACACCAGCAGCGGATAGACCAGAGCTTCTATTTACTCAACAGCTCTTACTGTAACAGAAAAGACTGCACGGTTGGTTATTCACAGCAGATAGGCTTAGAGCCTGTAGTTGCCCTTGGATTATTCAAATGTTATTGCAGATGATCTTCTCGGGCAGTGATATCCCCTAAAGCAAGGGTCGAAGGATAGAAAGTACTGCTTATTCTAATTCGTATCTTAAGTCTTTCCAGTTCCTATTCAAGTGAACGGGGCATCTTTGCATTCCTCCTGGCTACACGAATAGGAAAAGTTTCAGTTGTTATCGGAGAGCAGGTAATCTCTCCTGCCCTGCTTGTTGAGACTCGTCTCCATCCTATCTGCTCTTGTGCTAATGTTGAAATCTGATTATAATTGGATAAAAATAAAGAATAATAGGATGCTTAAGCCAATAAGATAGATAAAGCATACCCCTACTACTCGTAAAAAAACTATGTCACTTCCTTCCCCAGCGTTCAGTGGAACGTGAGGCACTATTCCCACAGCAGCAGGTTGGGATTCTCCAACTTTTGCCAAATGAACCCCGTTCAAGTTCCATCCCAACTGTCTCATCTTGAGAAAGGGCAATATGGCAATCTTTATTCGAATCTTTCTCCAATGCTTTTCCGGGGTGAAGCTGCTCAAGTTGATGTTAATTAAGTGTTCTGTTATGGTAGCGTGTGTCTTTTGACTGGCCAACCAGAGTTAACCTGCAGAGAGTGGCCCAGTAATCTTCTCCATTAGGTTAGGGTGGCCACAGTGGATGACGAGGCAGAAGTTAGAGATGCAGCAAGGCTTCATATAGGTGTGATCTAGGATTGCTGTTCAAATCCATGAGCAATGTCACTGTTTAAATGAAGTACCATCCCTAGCCCGCTAATCCATCGTTCTATGGGTCACCCTTTTGCGGAACGGAAGTAGGGTAAGTTTATTCAAAGTAAGCTAGATAAAGCTATCCTGTAAACTAGCCTTCTATGAGTAGGAGTAGTAGCCAGCCAGCTAGGTAGTGACTAGTGCTGGTTTCGCAGACTATGCGTCTAGTGTATCAGGCAGGATAAGGGTCTGGATAAAAAGGCTGGCCGCGCGTGTGAGTGAAAAGCTCACCCAGCCCGATCACGGCGATGGGTTCCAATGTTAGTTCAGCGGTTAGATGCGTCTGCCGTTGCGCAAGAGAATTATATCTCCGATATGTACCTTCCTTCCATCCGGGAGTACCCGTTTATCAGCGATCTCTTGGAAACCAACATAGTCCAGTGTACCAAATAGTGGTCGGATCCTAGATTTGAGTCATTCTCCCTGATCGGGCGGGAGTAAGAAGAAGAAGGAGCACTTTTATCTCCCCTTCCGGGCTTACAAGACGAGACCTAGATGGTACGTTATAGGATATTCGAAAGACAAAATTACTGAGGTAAAATGGCACGCGGTAGTCATTCAAACAAAACAAAAGACGCTGAGGAACCTCCATCGAGCCACGTGATCCGCTACAACTCACACAAAGACTAGGTTCGGCTTCTCAAAATAAAAGGGGGGGGAGAAAAGAGGACCGGGGCGCTCCCCGCTAACCGAAGTCTTGGATTTTCTTTCAAAGGAAAGACAAGCAGTGGTTTCCCAGTTATCTTCAATTACTTAGTGAGAGCTTATCGAATTGATGTAAGGCAGGGAAACCATGTAGGAGGCCTGATCATACACCTTAACTCACTAGAGGGAGCGTGGACATTACCTTGAAACGTCGGTGACTACCCTGTCGGTAGAGTGGCTTTCTCCTAGAGTGTATAGCTCATTCGAAGTTCGACCTCATGAAACATAGAGCTGTCAAAGTCCTCTCCTTCTAGTCGTTCTTACAGTCAAGTGACTGACCTTCCCTTCTTCGGTCGAGCTGAGGGTAAATTTGCTAGTTTCTTAGTTTCTTAGAAGGCTTGACTTCTGTAGTCTAATTCCGGGGATTCTTTCAACTCATGTTGGAAAAGACGGAGGGGTTGTGTTACTGAATGGCTGCAACCTTTCATTTTTTATTATTTTCTTTCTGTTCTTTCCTTGTTCGAGAAAGGGATACTCCTGATTCAGGTGATTCGTGTCGCGTTTGTCTCTTTTTCTAATCACAGGGTTAAGTGAGAGTTCCATAAAGAAAACGATTCGGAAGCCAAAGTGGATGAGTGGTAGAGATTAAACTAAAAGCATCACTCTCCCATCTCCATCATGATCGAAAATGGACCGCATGAGTGACAAAAGATTGGTCCTTGTGGTGAAATGTCAGACCGTGGGTGCTTCCCGGGTGCTGCTAGCCTTGAAACAGTGTAGGGTTCCATCCATGCCTGCTTCTTTCTTTGAAGCTACGACAGAGTTCGATTACCGACCGTCTGAAGGCGATGTAAGATGCCTACTACTTTTGAAGTGTTTTTACTTGCTTTCCTCCCCCTTATTATTCCTTAGCCAGCTTGGCTTAGTGCATAGATGTAGATCTATCTCTATGTATCCCTCCGCCCTGCCAGAATAGCCTTTCCCCTTCTGAACCTGCCAACCTGGGCTACCCTAACTGAGCCGGATTTGAGCTCCTCTCCCGTTTTTGGAGTTTCTTAGAGTGATGTTCGAGATCGCCTCTGTGTGGTTCACCCTAAGTAGCTAACCGAATCGGAACTGACTGAAAGGACTGCAAAGAGGATCTAACTGTTTAGAGCCAGAACACTAGATGGAGAATAGGCTGCAATAAAATAGGTTATTGTCCCTTTGAAGAGTTTTATCCATGGCGAATGGTATCGTATATAAGAGAAGGGCTGCTTTGAGGAAGGATCTCTCTATCTAACTATAAATTTAATAAGAGAAGAAAGTAGCAGATGAAAGGTATGCCACAAGGCTATCTGAGTTCACAGGTGTCGTTGTTGATCTCCTTTTTTTTTTAGATTGGGGGAGTGTTTCGTTAATGGCCTTTCTCTTCTCTTGTCTTGTTGTTGTCGAGCTTGACTTCTTTATGCATCTTTTTCCCATGCATCCTTTGTTGGTCAACAACCACAACTCGATAGAATTAATTCGTCAAGACTCCGGACTCTCTTTCTGTCCGTAGCGGAGGGAATAATTGTTTCTCAATCAATCATGCCTCAACTAGATAAATTCACTTCTATCGACACTTTTGTTCTTTTTTGTTTTTTAAGCTCCGTTACTATCGCTCTTATGTATTCCCTTTTTGGAGGGGGGCGCCCACCCGGGTTGAATCTGACCGGGGAGGTGGATCTGGGCCTCGCCTTTGAGTCTTTGCAGATCGAAATCGAGCTGCGCCTGGAAACCTTATTAAAGGAACGCTTTGGCGAGTATTATGTCTTGCCAGACGGATTGACTTTCTCTGCCGTGGGTGAGCATATATACTCCCAAGTTGACACCTTAGAAGGCTTGCAGGAGATAGTGGTTGATCTCATTTTTCTAGGGGAACAGAGCCCTTTTTTTGCGCAAGCTTTAGATTTTGTTCTAAACTATAATTTTGTCTAGAATGGTTATGTTCCTTTTTGCTTTTTTTATAATAGTTGCTCGTTCGTTCATAAATTAACTCGACCACTTGTTAGTCTTGCTACACGACACGAGTCTAGGGTGAAGTTGAAGCAGACACGGTCAAGTAAAGTCGACTTCACAAGTGATTCAACATACCATATATATGGATGGAAATCAAAAAGGAGAGAAGGGTCTCGCCCAGGTGGCTCCCGCAAGGTAACGACTTCGAACTCAAACAAAGAACGTTCTTCTCCAAGGCATGAGTCAAAGAAAATGCTGTATGTATTGCAAGACCCGTCGATAAGCTAAGGCTACGACATGAAGGAAGGCCAGAAGAACTACAGAACCACGCCCACCAGAGCTAAAGGAGACCGAAGGGACTTGCGGGAGGTGAAGGTCGCTGGCTTGCCCGTGGGCCGTGGTATCTGACGGGACATTGGCCTCCCTCCCGCTACGGCTCGCTGTACGTTCCTTTAGCTATAGGCGTGTCCAATCCGAGAATAGTCCGTTCCACATAGTGCAAGGAAGCTCGGTGGGGTTTCATACGAGGGTCCTGCGTACTGTGCCATCGTCCAACCAGTACAGTATGGCCATTTCAAATCGCCCCGCGAAGCTTTCGGGAAAAGGGGTAGTCTTGCGTTAAGAAAGAAAGGTTATCGAGATTATCAATCGCTCTTTTTAGTGGGGAGGAATAGTGCAGGAAGGGAGCGAGACCAAGCCGAGCCACTAGGAGAGTAAGCCCTTCCCACGCACGTGTAAAGTTGAATAAAAGAATGCAGCCCAGAGAGATCAACCTGCGCCGCCGGCGGCGCAGAACGCACTAATCCGCGACTAGCAAGTTTTCCGAAACCAAACTTAATAGAATTGTTCCTTTCATAAAATGCTTGTGAAAATCAAAGAAAGGAAAGAAGGCCCATTTTCCCACGTAGTTCGTCGGTCAAACCAACGATTATCTTCTCAAAGTTATAGAGAGATCTTTTTCGAGTTAGACTTCTATCAATGCAATGAAAGAACCATCCCTTCCTATTTCTTTGTCCTGTCAGATATATATATAAGAAGACCCCAAAGAGTCCTTCTTTACCACTTTTGGGGGTGGGGGTGAAGGGGGGTTTACATACAACCGAGGCAAAGTTGTTTATGATTGAATCTCAGAGGCATTCTTATCATTTGGTAGATCCAAGTCCATGGCCGATTTCGGGTTCACTCGGAGCTTTGGCAACCACCGTAGGAGGTGTGATGTACATGCACTCATTTCAAGGGGGTGCAACACTTCTCAGTTTGGGCCTAATATTTATCCTATATACCATGTTTGTATGGTGGCGCGATGTTCTACGTGAATCCACGTTGGAAGGACATCATACCAAAGTCGTACAATTAGGACCTCGATATGGTTCTATTCCGTTCATCGTATCGGAGGTTATGTTCCTTTTTGCTTTTTTTCGGGCTTCTTCTCATTCTTCTTTGGCACCTACGGTAGAGATCGGGGGTATTTGGCCTCCAAAAGGGATTGGGGTTTTAGATCCTCGGGAAATCCCATTTCTTAATACCCCTATTCTCCTTTCATCCGGAGCAGCCGTAACTTGGGCTCATCATGCTATACTCGCGGGGAAGGAAAAACGAGCAGTTTACGCTTTAGTAGCAACCGTTTCACTGGCTCTAGTATTCACTGGGTTTCAAGGGATGGAATATTATCAAGCACCCTTCACTATTTCGGATAGTATTTATGGTTCTACCTTTTTCTTAGCAACTGGCTTTCATGGTTTTCATGTGATTATAGGTACTCTTTTCTTGATCATATGTGGTATTCGCCAATATCTTGGTCATCTGACCAAGGAGCATCACGTTGGCTTTGAAGCAGCTGCATGGTACTGGCATTTTGTAGACGTGGTTCGGTTATTCCCATTTGTCTCTATCTATTGGTGGGGAGGTATATGAAGGAACGAAACAGTGGATTTAGGAATGAAAGCTCGAATACAAAGAGAACCGGGCTTTTCCAAAGAATTACTGCAGCTTTCCCACTCCCTTTTATTTTTAACTATCCAATTCCTTGTTTGTTCTGGAAACACGTCTTCCTATTCTATCTTTTCTCGAATCTCCTTTAAGGTATGAAATCGAAGCTCGAGAAGGAATAGCAAAACCTAGTTTACTTCCCAGCTCAAACTGAACGCTATGTAATCAAACTTATGGTTGACGCCGTAGAGAATAGAAAGCCCATATGCGAAGTGGAAAAAGTAGGAGTAGCAGGTACTATTTATGATGTCCCTGGGATTGTAGCCAGGGATCGTCAACGAACCTTAGCTATTCGTTGGATCCTTGAAGCATCTTTCTTTCGAACATTCGGACATTGTAGGCTCTCCTCCAACTAAGGACTGGGAAACAAAGACTCACATTCCCGGATAACCAGACAGTCTCGGAAGATATCAACCGTGGAAGGTCTCCTGTAAGCCAGAAGGTGCTACTAAGTGGTCTAACTCGAATCCCTTCCTTGAAGGGGTAAATGGGACAGCTTTCATCTAATGCCTTTGTTGGGACCGGACTCTTGACTTGTCAACTTCAGCCAATTTCAGGTGCTAGAAAAAAAACTCAAACTTTTAGGAATGGAATTTAGGGACAGATCTAGTATCGCTGAACAGCTAAAGTCAACAGTAGCGGTAGGTTCTCCAACTCGATAAAAAAGAAGCTGTACCGAGAAAGAGGCACTTCTCTCTTTAAATCTTTAAATTAAAAAGGATAGGCGGAAAGCCAGTCGTTATCCTGGAACCTTAGCCCGAGCATCTTGTTATCATATCTTCGAGACTTGCTGGTCTGCTCTGTTAGGAGAACAAGTCCTCCCCCATCTCGCTTCCTAGAAAGCCTTTATTGCATGCATTCGGGATACCTTGAATACTAAAGATCTTGGCATCTTTACCTTATTTAGGAAAGTCGTTAATTTGTCCAATCCCGTACCCCTCCGGTCTGGCAAGGAATCAAATAAGTACGTAACTGAGGCAAGGCAATCGTTTCTTTAAGTCAGTGTGCTCCAGTCTAGGTATTTGATGACCCCTTTGTAAGGGAAAGGGAAGTCCGGCTAACTCTATATTTGATTTCTATTTACTATATAGGATAGGGGCAGGTCTCGTTCTGTTGAAAGTGTTCGTAGCGCTGCTGGTTTAGTTCCCCACTCGGATTGTCGGGGAGGGGAATTGAACATTTGGTTTGAAACTCTCTATCTAAGAGTCTTAGGTTATAGAAAACCTTATAGTAAGATGCAAGCTTAGTTGAGTTCAGTTACGCCAAGTAATTGCATATAGAGAAGAGAAGTAGCCGTTGAAGCAATAGAAATATCATAAGAGAGAGAAGAAAGCGACTTTTTCGCCCACCAAATCCCATGTCTTTCTTGGTTGGTAAACCCAACCGGCGATTTACATTACAACAAGTCTTTGCTCTTTTTGTAAATATTGGCTCTTTTTGTAAATTTGTTAAAGAATATTTTTTATATTTTCTACACAGATCCAGCTATGATTCCTCATTATTATTTGCCTAGGTTTGCTTCGACTGGGAGTGATACATCCTCCAGCTCTCACCATTTTTATAATAAATCTACGACGACTATTTCCGATTCTAGTTTCAAATCGTCCGAAACTTCAGCTCCTTCTAATTACGATAGTCATGGCATTTTTGAGGATCATCCCGGTCTTGACCTGTCTATCAACATCCCGAGCCCTCTGGAACAATTTGAGATAATCCCTTTTCTTCCTATGAAGATAGGTGACTTGTATTTCTCATTCACAAATCCCTCTTTGTTTATGCTGCTCACTCTAAGTTTGGTCTTACTGCTAGTTCATTTTGTTACTAAAAAGGGAGGAGGAAAGTCAGTACCTAACGCTTGGCAATCCTTGGTAGAGCTTATTTATGATTTCGTGCCGAACCTGGTAAACGAACAAATAGGTGGAAATGTAAAACAACAGTTTTTCCCTTGCATCTCGGTCACTTTTACTTTTTCGTTATTTTGTAATCCCCAGGGTATGATACCTTATAGCTTCACAGTTACAAGTCATTTTATCATTACTTTGGGTCTCTCATTTTCTATTTTTATTGGCATTACTATAGTGGGATTTCAAAGAAATGGGCTTCATTTTTTAAGCTTCTCATTACCCGCAGGAGTGCCACTGCCGTTAGCACCTTTTTTAGTACTCCTTGAGCTAATCCCTCATTGTTTTCGCGCATTAAGCTCAGGAATACGTTTATTTGCTAATATGATGGCCGGTCATAGTTCAGTAAAGATTTTAAGTGGGTCCGCTTGGACTATGCTATGTATGAATGATCTTTTATATTTCATAGGAGATCTTGGTCCTTTATTTATAGTTCTTGCATTAACCGGTCCGGAATTAGGTGTAGCTATATCACAAGCTCATGTTTTTACGATCTCAATCTGTATTTACTTGAATGATGCTACAAATCTCCATCAAACTTGCTTGTTATTTATTTAAAATTGAACAAAAGCGAGTCTGAATGGGTATACTTAGTCGTGGAGCATTCCGAGTATTTGCTTTAGGGATCGTTCCTGCGCATCTGCTTCCTTTATAGCAGTTATTGCTCCGGTTCCAGAAGGTATAGCTCTTGCTTGCCTCGGCTTCGCCTTTGAAATCGGAGACTGTTCCAATTTCCTACTGAGATAGGCAAGCGGAGGGAGAACTAGACGTATCTTGCTAGGCAAAGACAGGTTAGAATGGATAGCTTCGCGAGGTGCCGCGCAATCTGCTGCTGGGTTGAGGAAAGACTAAACCCATTTTGCCCAGGAAGGATTGATTGCGAAACCTACCAAGAATTTATTTTAATTTAAAGGATGGATCATAGGATCAGATGTGATCTCTGGTGTCTCCACCATAATGCCCAGGTTGGAACATGAAATTCTATTGATTGGCAAAAAAAGAAGGGAACAAGCAACGGACATAGAATAGAAAGGCAAAGAAAGAAGGCAAGCTGAGGTGGAGGGAAGCTAGGATCGACTCGGTCTCTGGAGCTGTAACCATAGTTTTCGGGGGTCCGAAGGAGAAAGTCGTAGCTTGTGTGTTTCTGGAATCTGGATTGGCTTCGTCTTCTGAAGGGACCCTGCCCACGCACGGAAAGCAAGCGCCAGTGGCGGTACGGCCTGAGCTATCTAGGCAAGAGTCGTCCGAGACAGAAACAAGTGGTACTGACTACACGGATGCCACTCGAACTGATGACCCATATAGGGGGAGCACGTCGCATGGGAAGAATCGGCGTTTAATGCGGGCATTGTTTCAAGTAGGCATTCTAGTAGTAAATGGACATGACAAGTAGTGGAGAGTACAGAGTACTACTCCAAGCGAGACTCGTCTAAGGGTTAAAAACCTGTGACAGCGGATGCGGACGGTTCTGAATGGCGGGTTGGTGAACCAATAGGAAGGCCAGGCCAGGGGAGGGGCATACGGATCTTTTTAACCGAAAGAGAGGCTGAACCAAGGAAGCAACCATACTGACTGAAGCCAGAAGAAGCGCGGGGACAACGGAAGAGAGGGAAGGGAGCTCAACCGGTAGATAAGAGGGCGCTCATACCTGGCCAGCTAGCCTATTTAATTCCGTCCATCTAGGTAGTTCATCAGAGCAGCTAGAGCCCTCGCCCACGGAGAAAGTAGGGGTTTAACAGGGAATACAATACCAAAAGAATCACTATTCGATAAGCCAACAACGGATCAAACTCCGGAACAAGCCAAGCAAACTCCAGCCCGGTAAACTACGGCCAAGCATAGGATACAGAGGCCTTTTTATAGTCTCTCTTATCGTAGTACGAGATCTTTGATTTGCAACATCAGTCTCTCTCCGGAGAGCCCTCTGCTGACCGAACCTACTGTTATGAAGGCAAGCAACCACAATGGAGTAGGGCTTCTAAGTGCATAGTCTGTTTCCAAGCTCTGATAAGCGAGTCAAGCTTTCTCATCTCAGGAACAAGTCGACTAAGGCGATGGGGCCTATCCGATCTTCCAATCGTTGATCTAGTTGAAAATGAGCAAATTACATTTATCTGTAAATAAGGAAAGGCTAGTCCTACTGACACTGAACCTTCTGAGGCCGCGACGACTTTCCGCAGGTCTCTCGTCGAAATGAGAAGCTAGCGAAACAGCGGTTGGTGTGCAGTCAACTACGTCGAACCTCACTCTGTCCCCTTAATTAGATTAGGAATTTTTAATATTTATCTTTTATTTTTATAGGTGAATCAGGTTTTCTGTGTAATCTGAGGAGATTCGTTTCCCCTTTATTATAATTACGTAAAATAATAATATAGGGATCGAACTAGCTTTGCGCCACCCTATCCCGGTGCCAAACAAAAAGGAGTCCCTAGCAGTACCGACTGTTGTGTCTTCGGCATCGAAAGCAGCAGCAGTCACCTCAAATGGGTTGGGTTCGCTCGAAGTCGTCGCGAGTTTGAAGCTTCAACACAGTAACTCCTTGGTATTAGTAGCTCGTTGCTACAACTTCTCTTTGGCTCGCCCCTATCTCGTTAGGGGCTTACTCACTTCACTCGCTCTTGTTCAGTAGCGGTTTATTCATTCTTTAGATAGCAGCGCGAGAGCTCTTAACTTTAATTCAGGTCTTTAGTTCCAGTCGAATCGCGAGCAAAGCTCGACACTGCTAGCGAAGCTTTACGACAGAGCATTTCCATTATTTCAATTCTAGAACCAAACCAACTGCTCTCTCTCTTTCCGGCTTAGCCTACCGCTCCGTGGGCTTCTATCCCCCTGGTGTACGAAAGCAGCGAAGGAAGAGGAGCACAACCGTCACTTGCGAAGCGAACAAAGAAAAAAATGCTCAAACAAAGCAAAGGGGCGCGCTCGTACACTATCCGTTCTGTGGTGCCCCTAGCGCAGCGCTCAAACAAGCCCTCTGATCCTGAGGTGAGGGTGGGGAGATTGCTCTCCCGCACACGCGGAGCGCCTCCGAATGGAGTGTTGTTTAGCCGTGTCTAGACGCGACATAATCCGCAGTGATCTATGATTATGTTTTCGTCGTCTTAGTTCCTTTTGGTTAGGTTAACCCTTAACCTCAGTAACTAAGTTAAGCATCTTGGACGCCCCCCCCTGTGTAGTGTTATAGCTACGCAATAGGGCGAGTCGAATGTTACATGAGTATTCATAATGACTCCTTAAGTAGCCTGGTGCAAAAGCCCAACGACTAGTAAGTGTAGTTAATTATGTCTAAAACTTTCTTTAAATCTTTATTGGTTGGATATTATTGAAAGGCTAAGTGTGCTTAGGAACATAGGAGTTCCAGAGAACCAGATAGGAAGAAAAGACCCAGAGGATTCTTTTGAAGCAGCATGACTAGACTCACGGATTTGTCTTGAAAACTTTTTATCATTGGTAGTTGGAGTACCAAACCGGTCTAATCTCTTTCTACGGCAAGCGCCATCGCCTTTTTAACTCTGGATTTGACCTCAGTAGCATTCCCAACTACATGCTTTGATTCTTCATTTTTGTTTATTTGACTAGGAATTACTCCCTTTTTAACCCTATCCGATTCTTTACTTATAGTCTCTACCTTTGTATCTGATGTTCCTGCACCCTTTGCTTTAGCATATCCATATGGATGGCAGTGAAGAAGCATAATGGCCTTCTCCATAAGCAGTGACAATAGCCCTATGAAGACTCGCTTTCGCTACGGCTCTGGTGGTTTCCCTTAACCAAGCCACTGCCTATGAGTCGCCGGCTCATTCTTCAACAGGCACGCGGTCAGAGCCCCAGCTCCTCCCACTGCTTGGGAGCTTACGGTTTCATGTTCTATTTCACTCCCCGATGGGGGTTCTTTTCACCTTTCCCT
>PGWS01006422.1:25000-35000 GCA_002896235.1 Cicer reticulatum
CTGCTCAATCTAATCCTGCCTTCGGTCTTAGTTCGTAATGACAAAACTTCTTCTTTGAAGGAAGAAAGCTTTGGGACTGATTCACTGACTTCACCACCAGCAGCGGATAGGACCAGAGCTTCTATTTACTCAACAGCTCTTACTGTAACAGAAAAGACTGGCACCGGTTGGTTATTCAACAGCAGATAGGCTTAGAGCCTGTAGTTGCCCTTGGATTATTCAAATGTTATTGCAGATGATCTTCTCGGGCAGTGATATCCCCTAAAGCAAGGGTCCGAAGGATAGAAAGTACTGCTTATTCTAATTCGTATCTTAAGTCTTTCCAGTTCCTATTCAAGTGAACGGGGCATCTTTGCATTCCTCCTGGCTACACGAATAGGAAAAGTTTCAGTTGTTATCGGAGCAGGTAATCTCTCCTGCCCTGCTTGTTGAGACTCGTCTCCATCCTATCTGCTCTTGTGCTAATGTTGAAAATCTGATTATAATTGGATAAAAATAAAGAATAATAGGATGCTTAAGCCAATAAGATAGATAAAGCATACCCCTACTACTCGTAAAAAAACTATGTCACTTCCTTCCCCAGCGTTCAGTGGAACGTGAGGCACTATTCCCACAGCAGCAGGTTGGATTCTCCAACTTTTGCAAATGAACCCCGTTCAAGTTCCATCCCAACTGTCTCATCTTGAGAAAGGGCAATATGGCAATCTTTATTCGAATCTTTCTCCAATGCTTTTCCGGGGTGAAGCTGCTCAAGTTGATGTTAATTAAGTGTTCTGTTATGGTAGCGTGTGTCTTTTGACTGGCCAACCAGAGTTAACCTGCAGAGAGTGGCCCAGTAATCTTCTCCATTAGGTTAGGGTGGCCACAGTGGGATGACGAGGCAGGAAGTTAGAGATGCAGCAAGGCTTCATATAGGTGTGATCTAGGATTGCTGTTCAAATCCATGAGCAATGTCACTGTTTAAATGAAGTACCATCCCTAGCCCGCTAATCCATCGTTCTATGGGTCACCCTTTTGCGGAACGGAAGTAGGGTAAGTTTATTCAAAGTAAGCTAGATAAAGCTATCCTGTAAACTAGCCTTCTATGAGTAGGAGTAGTAGCCAGCCAGCTAGGTAGTGACTAGTGCTGGTTTCGCAGACTATGCGTCTAGTGTATCAGGCAGGATAAGGGTCTGGATAAAAGGCTGGCCGCGCGTGTGAGTGAAAAGCTCACCCAGCCGATCACGGCGATGGGTTCCAATGTTAGTTCAGCGGTTAGATGCGTCTGCCGTTGCGCAAGAGAATTATATCTCCGATATGTACCTTCCTTCCATCCGGGAGTACCCGTTTATCAGCGATCTCTTGGAAACCAACATAGTCCAGTGTACCAAATAGTGGTCGGATCCTAGATTTGAGTCATTCTCCCTGATCGGGCGGGAGTAAGAAGAAGAAGGAGCACTTTTATCTCCCCTTCCGGGCTTACAAGACGAGACCTAGATGGTACGTTATAGGATATTCGAAAGACAAAATTACTGAGGTAAAATGGCACGCGGTAGTCATTCAAACAAAACAAAAGACGCTGAGGAACCTCCATCGAGCCACGTGATCCGCTACAACTCACACAAAGACTAGGTTCGGCTTCTCAAAATAAAAGGGGGGGGAGAAAAGAGGACCGGGGCGCTCCCCGCTAACCGAAGTCTTGGATTTTTCTTTCAAAGGAAAGACAAGCAGTGGTTTCCCAGTTATCTTCAATTACTTAGTGAGAGCTTATCGAATTGATGTAAGGCAGGGAAACCATGTAGGAGGCCTGATCATACACCTTAACTCACTAGAGGGAGCGTGGACATTACCTTGAAACGTCGGTGACTACCCTGTCGGTAGAGTGGCTTTCTCCTAGAGTGTATAGCTCATTCGAAGTTCGACCTCATGAAACATAGAGCTGTCAAAGTCCTCTCCTTCTAGTCGTTCTTACAGTCAAGTGACTGACCTTCCCTTCTTCGGTCGAGCTGAGGGTAAATTTGCTAGTTTCTTAGTTTCTTAGAAGGCTTGACTTCTGTAGTCTAATTCCGGGGATTCTTTCAACTCATGTTGGAAAAGACGGAGGGGTTGTGTTACTGAATGGCTGCAACCTTTCATTTTTTATTATTTTCTTTCTGTTCTTTCCTTGTTCGAGAAAGGGATACTCCTGATTCAGGTGATTCGTGTCGCGTTTGTCTCTTTTTCTAATCACAGGGTTAAGTGAGAGTTCCATAAAGAAAACGATTCGGAAGCCAAAGTGGATGAGTGGTAGAGATTAAACTAAAAGCATCACTCTCCCATCTCCATCATGATCGAAAATGGACCGCATGAGTGACAAAAGATTGGTCCTTGTGGTGAAATGTCAGACCGTGGGTGCTTCCCGGGTGCTGCTAGCCTTGAAACAGTGTAGGGTTCCATCCATGCCTGCTTCTTTCTTTGAAGCTACGACAGAGTTCGATTACCGACCGTCTGAAGGCGATGTAAGATGCCTACTACTTTTGAAGTGTTTTTACTTGCTTTCCTTCCCCTTATTATTCCTTAGCCAGCTTGGCTTAGTGCATAGATGTAGATCTATCTCTATGTATCCCTCCGCCCTGCCAGAATAGCCTTTCCCCTTCTGAACCTGCCAACCTGGGCTACCCTAACTGAGCCGGATTTGAGCTCCTCTCCCGTTTTTGGAGTTTCTTAGAGTGATGTTCGAGATCGCCTCTGTGTGGTTCACCCTAAGTAGCTAACCGAATCGGAACTGACTGAAAGGACTGCAAAGAGGATCTAACTGTTTAGAGCCAGAACACTAGATGGAGAATAGGCTGCAATAAAATAGGTTATTGTCCCTTTGAAGAGTTTTATCCATGGCGAATGGTATCGTATATAAGAGAAGGGCTGCTTTGAGGAAGGATCTCTCTATCTAACTATAAATTTAATAAGAGAAGAAAGTAGCAGATGAAAGGTATGCCACAAGGCTATCTGAGTTCACAGGTGTCGTTGTTGATCTCCTTTTTTTTTTAGATTGGGGGAGTGTTTCGTTAATGGCCTTTCTCTTCTCTTGTCTTGTTGTTGTCGAGCTTGACTTCTTTATGCATCTTTTTCCCATGCATCCTTTGTTGGTCAACAACCACAACTCGATAGAATTAATTCGTCAAGACTCCGGACTCTCTTTCTGTCCGTAGCGGAGGGAATAATTGTTTCTCAATCAATCATGCCTCAACTAGATAAATTCACTTCTATCGACACTTTTGTTCTTTTTTGTTTTTTAAGCTCCGTTACTATCGCTCTTATGTATTCCCTTTTTGGAGGGGGGCGCCCACCCGGGTTGAATCTGACCGGGGAGGTGGATCTGGGCCTCGCCTTTGAGTCTTTGCAGATCGAAATCGAGCTGCGCCTGGAAACCTTATTAAAGGAACGCTTTGGCGAGTATTATGTCTTGCCAGACGGATTGACTTTCTCTGCCGTGGGTGAGCATATATACTCCCAAGTTGACACCTTAGAAGGCTTGCAGGAGATAGTGGTTGATCTCATTTTTCTAGGGGAACAGAGCCCTTTTTTTGCGCAAGCTTTAGATTTTGTTCTAAACTATAATTTTGTCTAGAATGGTTATGTTCCTTTTTGCTTTTTTTATAATAGTTGCTCGTTCGTTCATAAATTAACTCGACCACTTGTTAGTCTTGCTACACGACACGAGTCTAGGGTGAAGTTGAAGCAGACACGGTCAAGTAAAGTCGACTTCACAAGTGATTCAACATACCATATATATGGATGGAAATCAAAAAGGAGAGAAGGGTCTCGCCCAGGTGGCTCCCGCAAGGTAACGACTTCGAACTCAAACAAAGAACGTTCTTCTCCAAGGCATGAGTCAAAGAAAATGCTGTATGTATTGCAAGACCCGTCGATAAGCTAAGGCTACGACATGAAGGAAGGCCAGAAGAACTACAGAACCACGCCCACCAGAGCTAAAGGAGACCGAAGGGACTTGCGGGAGGTGAAGGTCGCTGGCTTGCCCGTGGGCCGTGGTATCTGACGGGACATTGGCCTCCCTCCCGCTACGGCTCGCTGTACGTTCCTTTAGCTATAGGCGTGTCCAATCCGAGAATAGTCCGTTCCACATAGTGCAAGGAAGCTCGGTGGGGTTTCATACGAGGGTCCTGCGTACTGTGCCATCGTCCAACCAGTACAGTATGGCCATTTCAAATCGCCCCGCGAAGCTTTCGGGAAAAGGGGTAGTCTTGCGTTAAGAAAGAAAGGTTATCGAGATTATCAATCGCTCTTTTTAGTGGGGAGGAATAGTGCAGGAAGGGAGCGAGACCAAGCCGAGCCACTAGGAGAGTAAGCCCTTCCCACGCACGTGTAAAGTTGAATAAAAGAATGCAGCCCAGAGAGATCAACCTGCGCCGCCGGCGGCGCAGAACGCACTAATCCGCGACTAGCAAGTTTTCCGAAACCAAACTTAATAGAATTGTTCCTTTCATAAAATGCTTGTGAAAATCAAAGAAAGGAAAGAAGGCCCATTTTCCCACGTAGTTCGTCGGTCAAACCAACGATTATCTTCTCAAAGTTATAGAGAGATCTTTTTCGAGTTAGACTTCTATCAATGCAATGAAAGAACCATCCCTTCCTATTTCTTTGTCCTGTCAGATATATATATAAGAAGACCCCAAAGAGTCCTTCTTTACCACTTTTGGGGGTGGGGGTGAAGGGGGGGTTTACATACAACCGAGGCAAAGTTGTTTATGATTGAATCTCAGAGGCATTCTTATCATTTGGTAGATCCAAGTCCATGGCCGATTTCGGGTTCACTCGGAGCTTTGGCAACCACCGTAGGAGGTGTGATGTACATGCACTCATTTCAAGGGGGTGCAACACTTCTCAGTTTGGGCCTAATATTTATCCTATATACCATGTTTGTATGGTGGCGCGATGTTCTACGTGAATCCACGTTGGAAGGACATCATACCAAAGTCGTACAATTAGGACCTCGATATGGTTCTATTCCGTTCATCGTATCGGAGGTTATGTTCCTTTTTGCTTTTTTTCGGGCTTCTTCTCATTCTTCTTTGGCACCTACGGTAGAGATCGGGGGTATTTGGCCTCCAAAGGGATTGGGGTTTTAGATCCTCGGGAAATCCCATTTCTTAATACCCCTATTCTCCTTTCATCCGGAGCAGCCGTAACTTGGGCTCATCATGCTATACTCGCGGGGAAGGAAAAACGAGCAGTTTACGCTTTAGTAGCAACCGTTTCACTGGCTCTAGTATTCACTGGGTTTCAAGGGATGGAATATTATCAAGCACCCTTCACTATTTCGGATAGTATTTATGGTTCTACCTTTTTCTTAGCAACTGGCTTTCATGGTTTTCATGTGATTATAGGTACTCTTTTCTTGATCATATGTGGTATTCGCCAATATCTTGGTCATCTGACCAAGGAGCATCACGTTGGCTTTGAAGCAGCTGCATGGTACTGGCATTTTGTAGACGTGGTTCGGTTATTCCCATTTGTCTCTATCTATTGGTGGGGAGGTATATGAAGGAACGAAACAGTGGATTTAGGAATGAAAGCTCGAATACAAAGAGAACCGGGCTTTTCCAAAGAATTACTGCAGCTTTCCCACTCCCTTTTATTTTTAACTATCCAATTCCTTGTTTGTTCTGGAAACACGTCTTCCTATTCTATCTTTTCTCGAATCTCCTTTAAGGTATGAAATCGAAGCTCGAGAAGGAATAGCAAAACCTAGTTTACTTCCCAGCTCAAACTGAACGCTATGTAATCAAACTTATGGTTGACGCCGTAGAGAATAGAAAGCCCATATGCGAAGTGGAAAAAGTAGGAGTAGCAGGTACTATTTATGATGTCCCTGGGATTGTAGCCAGGGATCGTCAACGAACCTTAGCTATTCGTTGGATCCTTGAAGCATCTTTCTTTCGAACATTCGGACATTGTAGGCTCTCCTCCAACTAAGGACTGGGAAACAAAGACTCACATTCCCGGATAACCAGACAGTCTCGGAAGATATCAACCGTGGAAGGTCTCCTGTAAGCCAGAAGGTGCTACTAAGTGGTCTAACTCGAATCCCTTCCTTGAAGGGGTAAATGGGACAGCTTTCATCTAATGCCTTTGTTGGGACCGGACTCTTGACTTGTCAACTTCAGCCAATTTCAGGTGCTAGAAAAAAAACTCAAACTTTTAGGAATGGAATTTAGGGACAGATCTAGTATCGCTGAACAGCTAAAGTCAACAGTAGCGGTAGGTTCTCCAACTCGATAAAAAAGAAGCTGTACCGAGAAAGAGGCACTTCTCTCTTTAAATCTTTAAATTAAAAAGGATAGGCGGAAAGCCAGTCGTTATCCTGGAACCTTAGCCCGAGCATCTTGTTATCATATCTTCGAGACTTGCTGGTCTGCTCTGTTAGGAGAACAAGTCCTCCCCCATCTCGCTTCCTAGAAAGCCTTTATTGCATGCATTCGGGATACCTTGAATACTAAAGATCTTGGCATCTTTACCTTATTTAGGAAAGTCGTTAATTTGTCCAATCCCGTACCCCTCCGGTCTGGCAAGGAATCAAATAAGTACGTAACTGAGGCAAGGCAATCGTTTCTTTAAGTCAGTGTGCTCCAGTCTAGGTATTTGATGACCCCTTTGTAAGGGAAAGGGAAGTCCGGCTAACTCTATATTTGATTTCTATTTACTATATAGGATAGGGGCAGGTCTCGTTCTGTTGAAAGTGTTCGTAGCGCTGCTGGTTTAGTTCCCCACTCGGATTGTCGGGGGAGGGGAATTGAACATTTGGTTTGAAACTCTCTATCTAAGAGTCTTAGGTTATAGAAAACCTTATAGTAAGATGCAAGCTTAGTTGAGTTCAGTTACGCCAAGTAATTGCATATAGAGAAGAGAAGTAGCCGTTGAAGCAATAGAAATATCATAAGAGAGAGAAGAAAGCGACTTTTTCGCCCACCAAATCCCATGTCTTTCTTGGTTGGTAAACCCAACCGGCGATTTACATTACAACAAGTCTTTGCTCTTTTTGTAAATATTGGCTCTTTTTGTAAATTTGTTAAAGAATATTTTTTATATTTTCTACACAGATCCAGCTATGATTCCTCATTATTATTTGCCTAGGTTTGCTTCGACTGGGAGTGATACATCCTCCAGCTCTCACCATTTTTATAATAAATCTACGACGACTATTTCCGATTCTAGTTTCAAATCGTCCGAAACTTCAGCTCCTTCTAATTACGATAGTCATGGCATTTTTGAGGATCATCCCGGTCTTGACCTGTCTATCAACATCCCGAGCCCTCTGGAACAATTTGAGATAATCCCTTTTCTTCCTATGAAGATAGGTGACTTGTATTTCTCATTCACAAATCCCTCTTTGTTTATGCTGCTCACTCTCTAAGTTTGGTCTTACTGCTAGTTCATTTTGTTACTAAAAAGGGAGGAGGAAAGTCAGTACCTAACGCTTGGCAATCCTTGGTAGAGCTTATTTATGATTTCGTGCCGAACCTGGTAAACGAACAAATAGGTGGAAATGTAAAACAACAGTTTTTCCCTTGCATCTCGGTCACTTTTACTTTTTCGTTATTTTGTAATCCCCAGGGTATGATACCTTATAGCTTCACAGTTACAAGTCATTTTATCATTACTTTGGGTCTCTCATTTTCTATTTTTATTGGCATTACTATAGTGGGATTTCAAAGAAATGGGCTTCATTTTTTAAGCTTCTCATTACCCGCAGGAGTGCCACTGCCGTTAGCACCTTTTTTAGTACTCCTTGAGCTAATCCCTCATTGTTTTCGCGCATTAAGCTCAGGAATACGTTTATTTGCTAATATGATGGCCGGTCATAGTTCAGTAAAGATTTTAAGTGGGTCCGCTTGGACTATGCTATGTATGAATGATCTTTTATATTTCATAGGAGATCTTGGTCCTTTATTTATAGTTCTTGCATTAACCGGTCCGGAATTAGGTGTAGCTATATCACAAGCTCATGTTTTTACGATCTCAATCTGTATTTACTTGAATGATGCTACAAATCTCCATCAAACTTGCTTGTTATTTATTTAAAATTGAACAAAAGCGAGTCTGAATGGGTATACTTAGTCGTGGAGCATTCCGAGTATTTGCTTTAGGGATCGTTCCTGCGCATCTGCTTCCTTTATAGCAGTTATTGCTCCGGTTCCAGAAGGTATAGCTCTTGCTTGCCTCGGCTTCGCCTTTGAAATCGGAGACTGTTCCAATTTCCTACTGAGATAGGCAAGCGGAGGGAGAACTAGACGTATCTTGCTAGGCAAAGACAGGTTAGAATGGATAGCTTCGCGAGGTGCCGCGCAATCTGCTGCTGGGTTGAGGAAAGACTAAACCCATTTTGCCCAGGAAGGATTGATTGCGAAACCTACCAAGAATTTATTTTAATTTAAGGATGGATCATAGGATCAGATGTGATCTCTGGTGTCTCCACCATAATGCCCAGGTTGGAACATGAAATTCTATTGATTGGCAAAAAAAGAAGGGAACAAGCAACGGACATAGAATAGAAAGGCAAAGAAAGAAGGCAAGCTGAGGTGGAGGGAAGCTAGGATCGACTCGGTCTCTGGAGCTGTAACCATAGTTTTCGGGGGTCCGAAGGAGAAAGTCGTAGCTTGTGTGTTTCTGGAATCTGGATTGGCTTCGTCTTCTGAAGGGACCCTGCCCACGCACGGAAAGCAAGCGCCAGTGGCGGTACGGCCTGAGCTATCTAGGCAAGAGTCGTCCGAGACAGAAACAAGTGGTACTGACTACACGGATGCCACTCGAACTGATGACCCATATAGGGGGAGCACGTCGCATGGGAAGAATCGGCGTTTAATGCGGGCATTGTTTCAAGTAGGCATTCTAGTAGTAAATGGACATGACAAGTAGTGGAGAGTACAGAGTACTACTCCAAGCGAGACTCGTCTAAGGGTTAAAAACCTGTGACAGCGGATGCGGACGGTTCTGAATGGCGGGTTGGTGAACCAATAGGAAGGCCAGGCCAGGGGAGGGGCATACGGATCTTTTTAACCGAAAGAGAGGCTGAACCAAGGAAGCAACCATACTGACTGAAGCCAGAAGAAGCGCGGGGACAACGGAAGAGAGGGAAGGGAGCTCAACCGGTAGATAAGAGGGCGCTCATACCTGGCCAGCTAGCCTATTTAATTCCGTCCATCTAGGTAGTTTCATCAGAGCAGCTAGAGCCCTCGCCCACGGAGAAAGTAGGGGTTTAACAGGGAATACAATACCAAAAGAATCACTATTCGATAAGCCAACAACGGATCAAACTCCGGAACAAGCCAAGCAAACTCCAGCCCGGTAAACTACGGCCAAGCATAGGATACAGAGGCCCTTTTTATAGTCTCTCTTATCGTAGTACGAGATCTTTGATTTGCAACATCAGTCTCTCTCCGGAGAGCCCTCTGCTGACCGAACCTACTGTTATGAAGGCAAGCAACCACAATGGAGTAGGGCTTCTAAGTGCATAGTCTGTTTCCAAGCTCTGATAAGCGAGTCAAGCTTTCTCATCTCAGGAACAAGTCGACTAAGGCGATGGGGCCTATCCGATCTTCCAATCGTTGATCTAGTTGAAAATGAGCAAATTACATTTATCTGTAAATAAGGAAAGGCTAGTCCTACTGACACTGAACCTTCTGAGGCCGCGACGACTTTCCGCAGGTCTCTCGTCGAAATGAGAAGCTAGCGAAACAGCGGTTGGTGTGCAGTCAACTACGTCGAACCTCACTCTGTCCCCTTAATTAGATTAGGAATTTTTAATATTTATCTTTTATTTTTATAGGTGAATCAGGTTTTCTGTGTAATCTGAGGAGATTCGTTTCCCCTTTATTATAATTACGTAAAATAATAATATAGGGATCGAACTAGCTTTGCGCCACCCTATCCCGGTGCCAAACAAAAAGGAGTCCCTAGCAGTACCGACTGTTGTGTCTTCGGCATCGAAAGCAGCAGCAGTCACCTCAAATGGGTTGGGTTCGCT
>PGWS01006422.1:45000-46298 GCA_002896235.1 Cicer reticulatum
TGGGGATTGACGACTTACCAATCCAATGACGTTCGCACACAACATTTCAAAAAAGGGGTACTCTATTCTCGTAATTCCATAATAGATGCCTGTTGGCATGCCAACCTTCCTTCTCCTTTCATGACCTATCCGAAAACAAAGAAAATTCTTTAGGTGTTCCATGAGAGGGGCCCTGGAGGAAGACTATGATTCTGCTTCTTTCTGGTCGTACTAGGCCATTAAAGTCTCACTACTTATTATTTATGTGAATCTTTGTATCCCCAAGGAAATCCCATGATGCATTGAAAATAGCCAGGTTGGATCATCATAAAACACAGGAATGGGTGCTCAATCAATGGAATGTTTGCTTTTAGATCTCTTCCAGTGCTTATCAAATAAAAAATATCAGGTTGAGGTCGAAACAAGGGCTTTAGCGCCTGTGTACATGTTGCGCTGAACCTCTCTTCCTACCGCTAGGAGTGAAATACATTGCGTGGCTGCCCGATCATGACGTAGTCCGAGATATAAGATTGAGAAAAAAAGGGCCAAGTGGGGGATGTTCCACGAGCTACTTGTTTGAAGTCTTTTTCCATTTCTAGGTAAGAGAAAGAAAGGAGAGACTTCCCAAGCATGAAGCATGGGTCTTTGATCGATGGAATGCTTGCTGTCAGCATCTCTTACTGGACATCTTGCTTAAAAGTTTGTTCCTAGCACCCAATCTTTAGCTTTCTTTGCTTTTCCTTGCTGCTCCCCTATCCGAATCCCGCGAGTGACTAAGCGCGAGACGAGCCATAACCATAAGGGGCGAAGCTACTCTTCGTAGAATCGACCATAGATATCTTATGTTTCGGTATATTTGCATCAGGCTTAGCTCCTACTAGTAAGAGGTTGTTCCCGAAAGGGACGAAACCTGTCTAAGATCCTGTGTGCGGCTTAGTGCGCGTGAACAGAACACACGTAGCCTAAGCGAGAACTCAATATGTCAACCAACTATGATCCTTGTTTTGAATCAGCTACTTCAATAAACCATGTGTTAGGTTCTCGTTGCGGAGATCTTGGGAACATGCCCGTCGTGTGAATGTGCATACAAATTAGGGGCACCCTCCGCCCTTTATTCGAAGGGTGGTTTTCCGCTCCTTCCCCATACCATAAGAAAAAGAAAGGGTTTTCCGGCCTCTCTAGGTCGAGGGAGCGGATAAGGTATTTCTCCATTTGATGCTGGAGGAGTGCGTGCGAGACTTCCGGATGCGGAAATCCCGCGATAGGCTGCTTCTTTCATTTCTTGTATAGAGCATTTTTTACCCATTTTTTTCGTAGTA
>PGWS01006423.1:0-10087 GCA_002896235.1 Cicer reticulatum
ATATTGTAAATTGCAGTACTATGACGTCAGAAAGCAATGTGAAGGGTCGTTGTGTTATGATTTCTCAAATGTTGAGACACTTTTAAATGATAATTCGGTTAAGGAGGCTTTAGGTGTTGGGAATGTGGATTTTGTTTCATGCAGCAAAATAGTGTATAATTCTATGCTTGAAGATTGGATGCAAAACCTTGAAGTTGATATTCCTACACTTCTTGAAGATGGAATCAAAGTTCTTATATATGCAGGGGAATATGATCTTATTTGCAACTGGCTTGGTCAGTCATTCTTTTCAAACCAAATTGTTTTAGCATTTGAAAAAAAAGTAAATAACTAATTTAATCAGCAAAATTTGATAGAAAAATGGAATAATTATGATAATGTTTTTGTTACAAAAATCTAAGATAATTTTGATCATTTTAAATTAATCATTTTAGTTTTTCATTAGTTTTTCAAATTTAAAGGCTATTTTAAAATTTTCATTAGTTTTAGAGACTAAATTTATATTCTTACGATTTTACAAACTAAATTGATAATTTAAACCTCGTTTAAAATTATAAGTTAATCATATTTTATATTTTGTTATCATTGTACAGGGAATTCAAATGGGTTCATGCGTGGAGTGGTCAGGTCAAAAACAGTTTGCAGACTCCAAAACGGTTCCATTTTGTTGATGGTGCACAAAGCTGGATCATTGAATAGCTATGACCTCTCTGCTTTTCTAAAGGTTAGTTAATATAGTTATTCATTAAAGTTAAGTGTATTTTTCTTGTCCATTGTTTTTTTCACTTTTGTAACTTTATTTATTTGTTGTTGCCATAGCGTGAAAAGGGGCTGGTACATATGGTTCCTATGGATCAACCAAAGCTGCACTTCAAATGTGTGGTAAATTGGATGCATGAGAACAACTGAATAGGAGAAGTGTTTAATGTTACTATTAATTTATTTAATTTCAAAGAGATATGTGAATGCCTACAATCAAAAATCCTCTGATGATATTTCTTTAATAATCACAATTATGTTGTGTACCTGATTTCACTATATATAGTAATTGGAGGGTGAAACTCTTAATATATGTTCTCAAAATATGTCGTCTTGTTTTTCTTTATGCAAATATTTCTTCAAAGTATTGATTTTTAACAAATTAATAGTCATAGTCAACACTAAATCAATAATTAACATGGTATTCACTCGTTTTTTTTGTTATAAATAGTATTGAATATTAAATAAAATGGTAATTGTTTAGCTGACATAAAAGATAGACATTAATTATTGTTGACTATATAAAAATATGTTTTTGATTTTATATTATTTTTTCTCTCATTCAATTAATGTTTTCTCACTCTTTGTGGATTATACACACCCACCATTGAGTATTTTCTATACGATACAATATACGGTTGTTACCATTTTTAACACTCTAAACAAAGATCATCAACATTGAATTCAAGAGTATTTGTGAAGCACACCATTCTTTGCATTTCTTTTCAAAATACTTTAAATTGACCATTGTATGTGATTCGGCAGTGATTGCAAGTGGCATACTTTTAAAAATATGAGTGTGTGATAAGAGATAATTCCCTTGTTGCATACTTTTTAAAACATATGAGTGGCTGTTAATGATTAATTCCCTTTTGGAGCTCTAAAATAAAGATTTAAATTATTTTTGGTCCATTCACTTACTTTTTAGTTCACATTATTCTTTAAGTCTAAAATTTAATTAATTTTCACCTTAAAGTTTTGTTTTTAATGCAAGTTGTCTTTTCCATCGAATACTATTAATCAATGTGTAGTAAAAATGTATCTGACATGACAAATTATTGCTACACGGCGTCCAAACAATATAATTAATTTTCATGAGTTTTTGGTTTGACTAAATTTTTGATGAATTTTTTGAATTTTTATAAAAAAAAAAAAAAAAAAAACAGATAACATATGTTTGTAATTTGAAATATAAAAAGATCAAATTATCACATAAATTAAAATAAATGACCAACCTGAGAAGAAAAAAAAAAAAGATAAATGATTAAAACGTTAATTGAAATTAAGTAAGGACCACGAGTGGTATTTTAGTCTTATTTTTATAAGTTGCTATGGATTGATGATTTTATGCATATTTTATTATGATTTATCAATTAATAAAATTAGGATGTTATATTTATTTATTTTATCATTTCAACTATTCTATAAAGATGATTTATTTTTATGTGATTATTTTAGAAAATGTTATAGTAATAATATATAGTTATTATTTGAATATGAGAGTTTTGGAGAAAAGGTCTTCTAGTCTGTGTCGCGGCCTTTAATTTCGAAGTTTTCACATCAAATTCAATGGAGTCGCCACCAAAATTTATTTTTAAATTAGGGAAAATATTGCGAAACCCTTAAAAATAAAAAAATAAATGGTTCTTTGATACCAGATTTTGAGTTCGGGAGTCGATTATGCTAGGGAAGGTATTAGCACCCTACGACACCGTTTAAAATACGGTTACCTATAATTAATTGTGTAAAATTATATCAACTTAAACATATTTATTTTTCTTTATTATTAAACATGAATATAAATTGTTTTTTATAAACATAATTTTTTGAGATAAAAATGTGTTAGAAAAAAAGTAAACAAAAAAGTTTTTTATTATTGTGCTTGACAAGAGTGTGATCTTGCTCCTACGTATCTCCCGGTGCGATGGAGAAATCAAAGTAGGTAGTTCTTGTAAAAAATGTGGATGTGTTGATGCTTTTAAATAAATTGTATTTTTGTTATTTCAAAAAAATAGTTAATTTTGACGAACACAAATAAAAGTTTGTCTGATTTGAATAATAATTTTAAAATATGAGTTTTAGACGATCGGGTGTACAAACTCGTGTCTCAAAACTCAAAGAGTAAAAATGTCGCATCTAATTTTAAACCCTTTTTAAGATATTTATTATTTTAAACAAGAGTTTCAAGATCATCAAGTAGTACAACTTGTGTTCTTAATAACTCAAATAAAATGTTCATATCTAAAATAAATTTTTGTTTTAAATGGTTAAAAAAAAACAATGAGTTTTAGAACATCAAATGTCACTTTTCTGACAACTAATAAGATTAAAGATATACATCTAATCAACTTTTAATAATAAATATCTATCATTTACAGATTTAATATTTATATAAAATTAATTCAATTCAATAATAAAAATAAGACCTATTTGAAAAAAAAATAACAAAAACAAAATATAATAATAAATAATAATAATAATAATAATAATAATATAATAATATAATAATAATAATAAAATGCTAAAAATATAAAGTTTATAAAGGACCAAATACCTTAAAATCCAAAATAATTAAGGTTTTTACATTTTTAACACTCTAAACAAAATATCAACATTGAATTCAAGAGTATTTGTTAAGCACTACATTCTTTTTTTCTTTTCAAAATACCCTAATGTACTTGTATGTGATTGGCAGTGATGCAAGTGGCATACTTTTAAAAATATTAGTGGTGTAAAGATTAATTCCCTTTTGAGCTCTAAAATAAAGATTTAATTATTTTTGGTCCATTCATTTATTTTTTAAGTTCACATTATTCTTTAAATTCTAAAATAATAATTTCACCTTAAAGTTTTGTTTGTTAATGCAAGGTGTCTTTTCCATCTAATACTATTAATCAAAGTAAAATATGTATGAGACATGACAAATTACCTACATGAGTAAAAGAAAATAATTAATTTTATGGGTTTGTTGAAAATTTGATGAATTTTGTAACAAAAAAAAAGTACATTGTTGATATTTTAAAAATAAAAGATCAAATTATCACTTAAAATTAAAATAAAGAACCAAACCGAGAAGAAGGAAAAAAGATAATGGACTAAACATTAACTGAAATTAAGTTAAGGGACCACGAGTGGTATTTAGCCTTATTTTTATATAGTTGCTATGGATTGATGATTTTATGCATATTTATTATGATTTATCAATTAATATAAATTGTGGATGTTATATTTATTTATTTTATCATTTCAACTATACTATAAAGATGTGTTATTGTTTAATGTTATTGATTATTTGGATGTTATAAGTAATAGTTATAATTTATTATTTTTGAATTGAGAGTTTTAGAGAAAGTTTCTAGTCGGACAGTAAAATAAATTATTTATCTATAATGGCTTTTAGAAATACTAGAAAATGATTTTTGACCAGACTACTATTTACACTCATGTGTTTGTACTTCTACATAATAATTTGAGCTATTATTGTTACATGTGGCTTTTATTTCCTACACTACGGGCTGCTCATAGACCTCCGTTTTTGCCTCACACTATGCTCCTATTTTTGAGACTACATACTATTTTACTCTTGTACCTGTACAACTGCTATAATGTGTCCCTCCTTCTGCTATTAATAAAACCGAAAAACATATGACAAATGCCAAATAGCACACATTGAACCATGTTCTCTCAAATCACTCCCACTAATTCTTGTCATTTGTGAATCGATTCTCAACCTCAATCCCATCCTAAAATCAGCCACTAAGTCTATTTTTCGATGATCGTGCTCTTGTTTATCAGAAATTGTTGCATTTCTTTCTTGGGAAGCTATAAGCTGCCGATTTCAATCACCGCGTTGTGGTGTATCTAAAAACTAGCGTCGTTTTGATCATCTCGTTGAAATCTTCATTATAACAGTACTCATTTGCAATTTCAGATAATACAAACACTTTTTCCTCCACAACCCACGACCTACCTTCATCAAAAACTCCTTATGATGCATTTTCACTCCCCGTTCCAAATTCACTCAAATCCTTTCTTCTGTTTTTTTCTCTTCCAAATATCGTTTCGCTTCATATTCTCCAAAAATCCGTTCCTTTCATTTTCCATTGTCCTAAATCAATCTCTTCCTAATTTTTTTCCTCAAACCCTTAAAATATCCAATGAGAATGGAAACATTCACATCACGCATCGCATATATCTCATGCATCAATATTCACACATCGTTTTAACTCCTCTTTCTGTCAGTTCCCATATCATCAAAGTCATAGCTATACGACACCTTTTTTCACACTCACCACATACAATGCTAATTCTCTTCCATTGTGGTGTTCTTCGCGTTGTTCAACATTTCTGCGATTTGCATTTTTGCGTAGATGTGTTTTCGATTTGTTGATTGGCCATTTTCGGTGTAGCGTCATTGTATAGTTTTCTCTTATATTCTCTACATTTTTTTCTTATTTTCAAATCACAGTACTCTTGAATCTAATGAGAATATACTTGTATTTATTTGTGGTATGTATATAGTTAGTACTTTCTCGCAATATGATATTTCCTGTCAAGAAAGATCAAAAAGCTCTTTACAAATTGATATATGGGTAATTTGCATTGTGTATATGCGTTTTGCGTTCTTGTAGGTTTTACAATTTGTTTGCATTTCGCAAACCTACTTTTTAATTCCCATACATATCAAGCATCGTTTTAATAGAGAACACACTACGCCAAATAGATGACATTAACAGCGCCCCTTTATATAGCCTGCTAAACAACAAGCGCTGTTGTAAATATATTTTAAAAATAACCGGAGCCTTTTATCAACGCTTTTTTTGTACAAGCGCTGTAAAAAGAGCGCTGTTGTAGGGTCATATGACGTTTGGCATAATGTTGATGCTGCTTTTACAGCGCTTTCATAAAGCGTTGTAACATGAAGCCGCTTTCGCGTATTATTTTACAGCGCTTTGTTACACAAGCGCTGTAAAATACATGCGCTTTTAAAATAATTGAACCACCTATTACAGCACTGGTTGAAAAGCGCTGTAAAATGCATGCGCTTTCATTGAATTTAAACTTACATATTACAGCGCTTTTAGTACACCCTGTAAAATATATCTTTCAAATAATATATAGTTGAGGAACCTCATATCCTCTACATCTTTCATCACCGTCTACTCTGGGAACCCTCATAATCATCTACGTACTGTGCGGCCATCTACGTGTGTCTCAGGATTTTTAATTTTTTATTACAATTAAAAATTTCATACCCCATGATCTGTTCTGTTTTGTAAATTGTTAATTATATATATATATATATTATATATATATAGTATATATATATTATAGTATATTAAATGTCTTCTACTATGTCAAAAACTCATACCCACATGATCTGTTCTGTTTGAAATTGTTATATTATATTATTAGTTTATATATATATATAATATATATAGTATATATATATATATATATATATATATATATTGTTATATATATATTAAATGTCTTCTACTAGTCAAAAGCCCGTATATTTTTGTAACTGAATTTATATATGGTCGTATAATAATGGAAAGTAAATGGATGTCTATCAATTAATTGTCAAAAGAGTATGAAATTGGAGCGAAGGAGTTTGTTGAGTTTAGCAGTGAAGAATGCAAAGATCCAAATAGATGTAGTTCTTGTCCTTGTTAAATGTGTTTGAAAAACGTGTTAGAGAAGATGAATTAGAAGATATCTATATGTAATGGAATTGAGAAAAGCTACACATGTTGGTATAAAACATGGATGAGAAAAAAAAAGGAAACATTAATTTTGAGAATAGTTCGACATATGCTTCAACTGACTTCGATACAAGATACATATGAGTCGGACCGAGTTGATGAGATCGCAAAAGCAGTTGAAGAAGATCTTCGAGATTGTCCTAGAGAATGTTTGAAAGTTGCTTGAGTGATGCAGATGAAAGAATTATTAATGGGTTGTACTAAATACAAGACTGTTGGCGATATTAAAGTTGTACAACTTAAAAGCGAGTAATGGATGGTCTGATAAAAGACTTTACAGGAATTATTAACACTCATAAAGATATGTTGCCAGAATGATAATGAACTTCTCCAGTCGAACCTACGAGCTCTAAACGAATTTTTGTGTTCTATGAATGTTACGGAAGGATTCATGCGTGTCCTAACGATTGCATTTTTATCGAACGAATATGAAACTACTTAAGGCGTGTCCGAAATGCATGTACTCTCGATATAAGAAGAAATAATCTACTCCAGCACAAGTCGTGTGTGGTACTTCCTTAATAATACCAAGATTAGATGCGCATGTATCGCAGTGAAGAAGATCAATAACACTTGACATGGCTATGAAGATGAAAAGAATTAAGATGGAATGTTCGAACACTCCTGAAGATTCTCCACAGATGGGCAAAAATTGATCACGAGTATCCTGAATTCGGGATAGAGTCAAGAAATCTAAGACTTGCACTTTCTACTAATGGAATGAATCCACATGGTCTTCAAAGAGCATCTCACATAGCACGTGGCCTGTGATTTTGGTAATATTAAATTAACTACCTCCATGGTTATGGTATGAAGCGTAAGTTTTATGATGTTGTCTCTGTAAATTTCTGACCCAAACAACCGGGGAATGATATCGGATGTATACTTGACTCCTCTAATCGAAGATTTAAAAACGTATGTGGGAGACAGGTGTGGAAGTTTATGATGGGTATAAGAAAGAATGTTTCAATTTGAGGGCTTATGTTGTTCCGAACACAATTAATGATTTTCCCAGCATATGGTAATTTATCACGATATAGCATTATAAGGTCACATGTGTATGTCCTATATGTGAAGAGAGTACAAATTGGGATGCGGTTGAAAACATTGTAAGAAGAATGTGTTTCTTGGGACATCATAGATTTTTACCTTATAGTCATCAGTATCGTGGGTGGAGAAATGCATTCAATGGAAAATCAGCGAAGGTAAAGCTCCTTAGCATCGACTGGATATCAAATACTTGAAAAAGTACAAGGTTTGACCAATAAATTTGGCAAACCTTTTGCGGGAGAGCTGGTCCAAACTGGGTGGAAGAAAAAGTCAATTTCTTTGAATTGCCATATTGTGAAGTCATTGTATATAGCATTTCTTCGATGTGATGCATTTGAAAAAAAATGTATTTATAGTGTTATTGGTACGTTAACTCAATGTTCCAGGAGAAATTCTAAAGATGGGCATCAACGCAAGATTGGACTTGGTCGATATGGGAATAAGAAATGAATTTGGCTCCCAGTAAGAAAGGAAATCGCACGTATTACCTCCAGCCGCTCATACTCTATGTAGAAAGGAAAAAATTTTTTAGTAAATTTCTACAACGAAGTTAAAGTTCCAGAAGGATACTCTTCGAACATTAAAAATTGGTATTGTATGAAAGACTTTCAAGTTAAAGGTTTGAAGACCCATGATTGTCATATTCTAATGGAGCATTATGCTACCAATAGGTATACGTTTCCATTTTACCTGAAAAAGTTCGACTAGCCTTAACTAGATTATAGTTTCTTCTTAGGAAATTTGTAGTAAAGTGATCGACCCTTAGAAATTACCCGACATTGCAGAGGGAAATTGTTGTTACTTTGGTGTGAGCTTGAAATGTATTTTCCACCATCGTTTTGATATAATGGTTCACCCTAATGTCTCATCTGGTAAGGAGACACAACTTTGTGGGCCAGCTTATATGAGATGGATGTATCCGATAGAACGATATATGAAAATATTAAATAGGGTACGTAAAAGTAGAAAGTCGATCAGAAGGTGTATTGCTGAACGATACATTGTTGAAGAGGCTGCTGAAATTTTGTACTGAATATATCTGTCCAAAGTTGACTCCAATGTGAATCCATTAGGTCTTCCCATGTCTCGTCATTCGGGAAAGAATATCAGGAGAAAGGATAATTTGGAAGGAGACTACTGACATATATCAATGGACATATGGGAGCAGGCACAACATCGTACTGTTCTGCACAATGATGATAAGGTTCAATCCGTATGTTACAATACACATGGATCAGTTATCTCGTTTGAGCATGAATAGGAATCAAATGGATACTCGGATAGCACAATCGAAGTTATAACATGGTTTAAAAAATCAAATAAAATCAAATTTGATATAGACCCCAGATTAATTTCAAATAGATTGAGGGTGGCTATGCAAATGGTTCCGAGCTTACATGTCTTTTCTTCAATGGTTATATTATTAAACATGGCTACACATTTTATACCCAAGAACAAGATGATCAGACCACTATGCAAAATAGTGGAGTCACTCTCGTAGTTGAAGCGATGCATGTCTCAAGTGCAAAAGACAAAAACCCAATATATGCAAATCTATCATATTTTTGGTGTTATCGATGCGCATATGGGAGTTAGACTACACAATGTTTCGTGTTCCCATATTTTTGTAAGCAAGTGGTCGATAATAATAAGGGCGTTCAGATTGATGAGTCAGGATTCTTGCTTGTCAATTTTAATAGGGTGGGATACAAAGACGAGCCTTTTATTTTAGCGTCGCAAGCTCAACAAGTGTTTTATGTCACTGATCCTTCTGATGATTAAATGGTTTGTTGTCCTATCGACCAATAAAATAAGTGATGATAAACAATAATGATGAAGATGTTGGTTATATGATCTTTTATTTGCAACATCACAAAAAAACAACCACATGAAATGATTCAACTGATGATGGTTTATATCTTAGAGATGATCATGATGAGGGAATTTGGATTAATCCATCGTTTCGTATTGTAAATGGACAAACAAATGTGAACCCACAAGGAAAAGAAGAAAGGGCATCTTAATGTATATGTTTTAATTGTTTTTATATAAGCCATGCATGTAATCTGAATTATTGTGATAAATATAATCTAATCTGAATATTATTGTGATAAATATGCATGTAATCTAATATTGTGATAAATATGCATGTAATCTGAATTGAGTGTTTATATACTAAATATGGAGAATAGTAACATATATCGTATCAGAAGCTTGGAATCAGAACCATACATACCAACATATTGGGATCCTAGTTATAACATCTCACAGTTTGCTACTAATGAACTCTTTATGCTTCTGTTCTACTGGTTATATTATATCAATGTCACTTATATAATGTAAATTAAGTGACCAATTCGATTGGAATAAATGTCTGAGTTACAGTCATCCAAAATTGAACCCAAATTAAAACCAACACAAAAATAACATATTGAGGCCTTTTAAAGCGCTGTAAAAGACCCTTTTGAAAATAAATAAAAAAGACATTTTACAGCGCTTATTTGAAAAAG
>PGWS01006433.1:0-11131 GCA_002896235.1 Cicer reticulatum
GTAACAACTGAACCATTATTGTTGGTCTAAATAATAAATAATATTAATTAGTTTGATACTTCTTAATTAGTTCATGTGAATATGATAATCTTTTATACTACTTATGCGATAAAATACATTTGCTCTAAAGTGTGTTTTTAATGCAACAATAATATGATCAATACAGTATGTATTGATGTTTCTGAGATACTCACACTTTAAGGAGGGAATATTGTTCAGTTCAATTGTAGGAGCAATGTGATTTGTCTTTTACGTCAAACTAAGGAAAATATATACTTGGAATTCTTAACTATATAAAAGAGAAGATCAATATCTATCTAAATGCACATTAAATTTTGATATGAAATGTGGGTGTTAAAGATCCAGTCCTAGAGGTTATTTCCAGCAATCTACATTTGTTGCATCTCGTGTGCTCATCTTCGGTCTCCCCTAACAATGCAATGTTGTGAATAAAACAACACAAAATTCTAAAATAATCATCCAAACACAAACAAAATATGGTTAACTGGGTAAATCTGGGAGAAAAACCACCACCTTGTCTAATGACATCAAAAGAACAACACTATATGAAATTTGTTATAACACATAGATTTTTCTCAAACTCTCCATGACTCTCAATACACATACACTCTCCAAAGTAAATATTTAAACTATATCTCACAACACTTTAATACAAGAGTATAGAAGAGAAAAAAAAGTCAAATATAAATTTAAAGTATTTGTGACCGGTACAATTTGTAATAAAAAAACTAAGACCATATATATATTCTTGAACTCTCTCTTCCTTTACAATTTCAAACAATATAAAACTTTTTCATTATTCTTCGATTTCAACCTAATCCATAAAAGCACACCAACAATGCACTAAAACGCAAGAGTATTCCACAAAAATGATAGGCCAATCTCAACTAATCATCCACCATGAAGTGGGAATTAGTAGACTTGAGAATATTTCAATACTTGGTGTTAAGTGTAATTTTTAGATTAGAATTATACCAATTTTCACATAAAAGAGTTAATTGTTATTTCCTCCTCTCTTTGAATATATTTTGATTTTTGTTTATATTTAAAACTAAAATAATAAATTATAACAAAGTAACAATCCATTCAAGGCATTGATTTTAACTATGATTTCTACATTGATGCTAAAAATGAAGGATAAACCTAAATAGATGTAAAACACTGTTTGAAATATCGCAAAAGGTGAATGTGAGATATTGTAAAAGGATACTAATTTCAAACATTCGAGTCTCAAATCCACTAGCACAACCATTCAAACAAGTTAATGTGAAAGTCATCACCTGCCAAGAAAAGATAAACCCCAATAACCGTGAGCTTAATATATTACATGAATATAGGATTGTCTATCAGATTTTGGATACTCTATACGAAATATAAATTTAGTTGAAATTATTGCTTTTGGTTAAGAACAACCCATAAGTGGGAGTAGATATCATATATTTATTTAGACTAAAATACAGATTTGATTCTTCAATTTTATCAAATCTAATATTTTGATTTTTTTCCTACGGCAATCATTTTAGTGTTGTGTACACAATAATGTAAAATTTGAATTTAATTTTACATTAAATAATACTACTTCTAGATTTTAAAATAAATAATAGTTTTATCTTTCAAATTCTTTGAAAATTTCTTATCATTTATTTTTAAATTAATTTTTGTTTGTTTTAAAGTGATATTATTTAATTTAAATTACATTTCACCATAATTTTTTCGCATCATCGCGTATATATCACTAAAATGATTGTCACCATCACTCAATTGAAATTTAAATTGAAAAGAGGACTAAATGTCAATAATTTTAAAAATAAAAAAAGCAAAATTATAAAAAATAAATAGACCAAAATTATAGATTTAGTAAAATAGGGATCAAAACTTTATTTTAGCAAAAACTTTAAAACACTTAATGGATGATAGGGTACGATAACCCCGTTTGATCATTTAATATGGCGTTCCAATATCTAATTTCGAATCAAATTAGAGATTCCTACTCACTTGAGTGATAGGACCTTTTAACAATATATAGAATATATATATAAAGCATTTTTTTATATTTTTAATTCAACTATCAAAATAATAATTAATATAAGAAGATAATTTACATAATAGTAGTTTTTTTAAACTGCTAAAAATTGAATGAAAAAATATTCAAAATACATGATGTACTAAGAAGAAAATCAAATCAAAGTCTCTAATATAAAAAAAACCCAAATCAAGTTACAGCAAACCGTGCCATCCTCTCAAAACACTCGCTGTAGAATACGATAACTCGAAAATTTTATGTTACTTATGTAGGAAATAATACAAATACATATACAAAGGTGCATAAAATATATAGTTAATTGGATATATATATAAAGGTGCATAAAATATATAGTTAATTGAATTATATTGATAAATTGGATTACTGCATTTAAGAAGAACAGATCAATTGAATGATTTATGAATTGAACTATATATTTAAAACAATTCAGTTCATTAAAAAATTAGTTTAACAATTTTAAAACTTTTTTTCACGTCAATTATAGAAATTAGAAACTTTTTTAAAAAAATGTACCATTTATTTTTTGTAAATTTTTTTTACTTTTTTTTAAAATAATTAAAAAAAATTAATAATCTATTTTTCTCTAAAAATAAAAAAAAAATTTGCCAAAAGAATTTTGAACTTTTCTTCCCGAAAATATCGAAAACTTTTTTATTTGGAAATTTTTATATTCTATTTTTCTGTACCAAAAATGAAATATTTCTCGAAAAAAATCAAATAATTTTCTTTTCAAAAAATTTTAAAATTATTTTTCCAAAAAACTAGTTAAATTTATTTTACTAAAAGCTTATTTTAAAAGTATTAATTAGTTTTATGATTATAATTAATTCAAATCGGGTTAAGAAATATATTGAACGGCTTTTAAACTAAATATCATTAATTTGATTTTAAACGATTCAACTTTTACACTATAACACCTATTTTATATATATATATATTAATATCGATGATATATAAAAGATATAAAAGAAAAATTATTCGTAAGTAATGGATACACATAAGACATATATATAAAATTTTGGAGTACCCATACTTCAAAAATTCAGTAATATAGTTAAACATTACGTACCTCATGTGTAGCAGTCATGGTTGGGTCGAAGGCCAAAACAATTTGAGAAATATTATTTTCTAACGTATATTTAAGTCGTCAGAAAATAGAATATTTAAATATACTAATAAATCTTTAATCATTATAATACAATATTGAATATTTATTAAAATAATTTATTTAATCTTAAAGCTAAAATAATTTTATAAATCATAAGTAAATATTATTAGTAACATTAAAAATAATCTTGTAAATTTCTTTATTTATGAACGGTTTATTAGGCCAATAATTTGTTGGACATAATGTTGGACTGGCCCGATACAATCAATAATAATTCAACGAGTCTTATTGACAAATGTCCTGAGCTGGAAATAAAATTAGAAATTTACATTAAAAAATAAAATTTAAATATGAAATTTTTCAAATTAATTTTAAATAGAAAATTTTCAATTCATTTTATATTTTTAATTATTCTAATTAACAAGAAGATATAAATAGTATAATGAATAGTTAATATTTAAAAATCATCCACTGACACTATATAAAAATTTAATTTAACAAATATTAGTATTAATAATCTACTTTATGCTAGATAATTGAAAAGACATGATATTAATTATGATAGACAACCTGTAAACAATTATATTTATAATTTTTATTATATTTAATTTAATATTTAACGGATTTATTGTGGGTTTACGATAAATTGGTTTATATAATATATTCGTATATGTATGTATTTATTATATTTAATTTTTATAATTTAATTATATTTTTAATAAGTATTATTGAGTAAAATTACTGTCTTTCCTATTTAGGGGTGTTCTTGGTCTAAAAATTGAATTAAATTGGGTCACATTAATGATTTGATTTAGTTTTTAAAAATCACATTCAAATCAAGTTCAATGCAATTCTGAATCGGTTTTAAATTGGTTTATAAATATAAATCAGTTTAATTTTGAACAGTTTATGTTAGTTAAAATAGATTCAAACTAGTTATTTCGAAAGGGACAGTTTTGAAATTCTTTGAAAAGAAATATTTTTTTTTTAGAAAAAATTATGTAAAAATATTCTGATAAATTTTTTTTTTTGAGATAAAAATTTAGATTTATTTTTTGAGAAAAAAAATTCAAAATTCTTTTTTGACAAAAATGTTTGCGAAATTCATTTTTTTTGATAAAAATAGATAACAAGTTTCTCGATAAAAACCAAAATGTTTTAATTTTTTTTTCTCAAAAATTTCGGAAGAAAAAATGGTTAAAGAATTTTTGATTTCTTTTCGAAAAAAGTTTTGATATTTTTATATTTTATTTAGTTGAGAAATATACAAGATATTAAAAAATTATTTCTTTACAGAAATCTTATTTAAGGTTAAAAAAGTTTTAAAATTGTGAAACTGGTTTTCTAATTAAGTTTAGTTTATTGAATTGTTTTAAATATGTGGTTCATTTCATAAATCATTTAATTGATTTGGTTTGTTTTTTGTGTAGTGCAATCCAATTTATCAATATAGTCTAATTAACCATATATTTTGCACACCCCTAATCCTATTTTGCATATTTTTAATCTAACTCATTCAAAATAAGATTCAATTAAAGAATATAAATATATTAAAATTTAATTAATTTATATATCAATAATTATAATCAAATATTAAATTCAAATAATATAATAAATTATTCATATCATATCCATCAGTCCTAAAAACATCGTAACATGCTCATACTATCAATGTGAGTTGTGTATGGTTTCCCCACGTTGTAAGGCAATATGATTGTGACATCACAGCATCCTCATACTTTGGATGTGAGTTGTGTAAGGTTTTCCCACATTGTAAGGCAATAAGATTGTGATATTAAAGAAGTTAATTAGGATTATAGATACAACTAATATTTGTTTCAATTAGAAGAGGATAAAGTTCAGTTCTAAATTAGAATCGTTTGAAAACTGAACCAAATTGGTTTTTAATTTGAAAAAATTGAACCAACCTGAGTTTCAGTTTAAAAAACTGAACTGAACTATTTTATAAACCGGTGAATCAATTTATTACTTTGAATCAAAGCGACCGGTTGAACTTAGTTTTTATTTTATTTTAATATAGAGGTGCAAATTTTACATAATTACCTCTAAGTACTCTAAAAAACAAATTCGATTTTAGTTTTTTTAAATTGAAACGGATCAATTTCAATTTTAGTTTTAAAAAATCAGTTATAAATAATTTAGTTCTTGATAATTTTTTATAATTGTTCATTCAAACAATCCGGTTATTTTAATTTTATAATTTAATTTTATTTTTAGTTTTTTAAACACCCATAATTTCAACACCGTGATTTATCCATTTTTCTAACAGGCACCAAATATCTTAAACACTACGGCAACTATTTAGCACAAAAAGGAAGACATTTATAGCAAGGTCCAAAACAAAGCTCTCACTCGAATATAGAGTTGAGGAGCAACATCACTGACTTTGGACTTAGTCTAACATACAATCCTCTAGGGAAGTAAATATAGGAAAAATTTGATTACAATACTATTTTAAATTAAAATATAGGCAAATTTAACGATCTCATGGTTTATTGTTGGTATTTCAAACATTATTTTAACTGAAGGAAATTTTAAAATTTTAATTTAATTTTAAACTTTATATACACTAATGATTCATCTTTATTTCAATGAAAATTAGACATTACATTATTATTTTTTATTGGCATATCTTAATATAATTATTTATCTTTATATTACGTATTTAATTATGATATATAAAATAATTTTGATGATCTTAAGTGAAAGAGTTAAATAATTATAATGAATAAAAAGATTTAATGCAATACTTATTTTCTATCATAATGAACATTCACTATATCTATGTAGATATATGCATTGCGTGTTTGGAAAGAAAGTCATGTCGTGTGACCAATTTTTACACAGAATGAATAGTCAATTTTGGCGAAGGAGTAATTAAGTAGCGAACAAGTCAATGATGTTGATTGTTAAGTATAGGTATTTTGAGTCAAAAAACCAAAAAAATTAATTTGGTTGGCCACATATTTTGAATGTCCAAGCAGCTGTGGTCAACGGTGAGACTAAGTTGGAGAGTGACTTATTAATTTTTCTTGACCTGCTCTGCTGTACCAACTTTTTAATTATTCATTTAAATTATATTTACATGGTTAGATTACTTATGGTGTGAGTATAGTATTAAACTTTTAAAGAAAAGAGTATTCAAGAAAAATCGTGGACTTCCAAAGAAATCAAACATACATGAGAATCTATAATGGAGAGAGCATACTACACTCAAATGCAAAAAACCATCTTCAACCTTAACCTTCTGTTTTTAGAGGGTTTGTTTCTCATACATTTTTTTTTTTCCACTTACAATGATCTTATTATGGCTTACTTTGTACTACCCTTTTGCCTCATTAAATCTTGAAGCATCAATATTGTTTATGGTGTACATGGACTTTGTTTTGGTGCCAACAATCTTTGTGCTTCAGTTGAAAACCACCTCATATTCAACCACACCAGTCCCAAAAACTTGTTCATTGGAACCAAAGTGATGATTGTTGTGAATGGATGATGGTGTAGCATGCAACAACAGAGGACATGTTACAGCTCTTGGACTTGAGCAATGAATTTATCACTGGAAAGTTGAAACTAGTCTCTTCACTTGAAGTATCTAGAGAGTTTGAATTTTGGCCTATAATCAGTTCAATTCTAACATTCATTCTGAGTTTCAAAGCTAAACATTATGAGGTACTTGAATTTATCAAATACAAATTTTACAGGACCTATTATTATAGAGTCTATTTATAATTTGACACAATTGTCAACATTAGACTTACATACTGCAACTTCCAATGGAAAGCTTCCTAATTCAATTTCTGATCTTACAAAACTTGTCTATCTAGACTTGTCTTACAACAACTTCACCGGTCCTATTTCCATCATTAATAGGTCCAAAGTCCCTCAATGTTTTATCCCTCAATCATAATAATTTCAAGGGTCTAGTTCCATCTAGCAATTTTGAGGGACTAATAAATCTCATGAAAATTGATTTAGGAGATAATTCACTTGAAGGAAAAGCCCCCTCATCATTGTTTAGACTTCAATCACTTCAAATACTCATGCTTTATTACAACAAATTCAATGGTACTTTGGAGGAAATTCCAAATGCTTCTTTGTCACAATTAGAGATGATTGATGTAAGTGGAAACAATTGTGAAGGGCCTATTCCTATGTCAATCTTCAAACTCAAAAGACTACGTTTGCTTCAACTATCCAAAAACAAGTTCAATGGCACTATAAAACTTGATGTAGTAGGAAGGCTTCAAAATTTGAGCACACTTGATCTTGCACATAACAATTTTTTGGTTGATGCAAATATTAGGAATGGTCGCGAAGCATTGTCTTTTCCAAATTTGAAACGAATCTGGTTGTCGTCATGCAATTTGACAGAATTTCCTGACTTTTTGAGAATTAAAATCTTGCTTCCAATTTCTAGACTTATCCAACAAACAACAAATTCATTCAGGGACCAATACAATGGAGATTTGGTAGTTTTGAGTATATGGTATCCTAAACAAAATGTTCCCAACATTCATCACAGGTTTTGAGGGTTCAACAACTCAAAATCTTAGTTCAGATTTGTTGAATAAACTCTGACCTTCATTCAAATCAAATAAAAGGGATGCACCAACTTCTTTAAAAATGCCATCTCTTTGGATCATTCAAAGGGTAATAAGCATTCACCTCTATTAACTTAACAGAAATAGTGGCCAATGCCTTTTTTATATTTTCTCTCCTCTTTCAAACAACAATTTCAATGGAACAATCCATGAATCATTTTGCAACATTGCAGGTCTTGAGCACTTGATTCTTCACATAATAGTTTCAATGGATCAATTCCTATTGTTTGATAGAAGAGAGCATTTTAGGCATTAAATCTTGGTGGAAACAAACTCAATGGCATATATTTCAATACATTCCCAACATCATGTAGTCTAAGGTTTCTAGAATCTCAGTGGAAATCAATTGAAGGGAACCATTCCAAAAGTCTTTAGTATTGCAAACACATGCAAGTTCTTAACTTGGGAAACAATCAATTAATTGATAGATTCCTTGCTTACTGAACAACGTTTCCTCCATTAAGAGTCATGATTTTAAGGACAAACAAATTGCATGGGAAATTATTGGAATGTTCAAATAACATTGCCCCTTGGGAGAATCTTCAATTGTTGACATATCAGGCAATAATTTTCAGTGGTAATTTACCTGCAACATTGTTACAAAGTTGGAAAGCATGATGCTTGATGAAGTATAATGGTGGAAGTTTGGCCATTTATATTTACCTCTATGATGACTTCCATCCATTGAATTTCCTTCTGCAATAGTAGTCTTGGTAGTGAGCTACAAATGAAATTAACAAAACTTAATGCTGATGAACCAATTTATTTGTAGACCATATATCACTCATTTATTTGAGGAAGGTGTTGGTATTAGAAGTTATGAGGATTCAGTTACAATTGTCAACAAAGGTCAACAGTATAATTTGGTTAAAATCCTCATAGCTTTTACTTCATTGGATTTCTCATCTAACCACTTTGAAGGGCCAATACCAAAAGAGCTTATGAGTCTCATAGCACTTCATGCTCTTAACTTGTCACAAAATGCTTTCTCAGGTAGCATACCTTCTTCTTTAGGGAACCTAAAACATCTTGAGTCATTGGACTTGTCTATCAACTCCTTAAGTGGAGAGATTCCAACAGAGCTTTCAATGTTATCATTTATATCAGTCATCAACATGTCTTATAATCACCTGGTGGGAAAAATACCAACTGGAACTCAAATTCAATCTTTTCAAGCTGATTCATTTATAGGAAATGAAGGGTTGTGTGGACCTCCACTTACACAAAATTGTAGTAGTGGTAAAGGAGATAAACAAGAATCTAAAACAACTTATTCTGATGATACAAGTTCAATTGATTGGAATTTCTTAAGTGTGGAGTTAGGAGCCACTTTTGGGTTTGGAGTTTTCATCTTTCCACTCATTTTTTGGAAGAGATGGAGAATGTGGTATTCCAAGAAAGTTGATGAAATGCTTTACAGGATTGTTCCACAGCTCAGTTTTGTGTATGAACATCGCGGAGGACAAAAGTATAGAGTTTTAAGGAGGAAGAGGAACTAATGATAGTACTAGTTTGTGTAATCTTGCAGTTTGCATTTTTCTTTTTCTTCTTTTAATTAAAAGCTTTGTTCATATTAGCATAATACAGAACCTAAACTTAGAAGTTCTTGTACAGTTTATATATAACATGTTTGATTTTGGTTGATCTATTCATGTAATTCATGCATTTGCAAGTTGTGTTGGTAGCTTGTGTGAGTTATGCTTATCATAGGTAATTATTAGCTGGTAAGTTCTTCCAAGCACCTCTCAACATGTTTTATAGCAGGGAAGCCTTTCATGCAGTTGCACACAAAGAAACAAATAATAAAAACATTTACTTATTACTTATAGCGTCTCATTTTTGCTTTCATTTTTACTTTCATTATCTTAATTAAAATATTTTAAATACAAACTCAAAATATATTTTTATGTCATTTTATATTTTTCATTTTTCAACTAATTCAATTGTTAGTTTTACCAAACACTTCAAATTACATCAGTTAACTTATCAGCAATTCTCTATCAACTAACTTATCCGCTATCTGCTATAAACTAATACAGATATGCTATTTTTGCCATACAGAAACCAAAATGTCCCATCAAACCTCGTCCCTTGTTTTGAATTTCAGTAACAAATGTTGTACTTGTTAGATAATATTATTATATATTAGTAATAAGGGTATTTTAGACAATTCTAGACAATTCTATTGTTTTATATATATACTCATTGTAACCCTATTAACTATAGGTTTTGGTTCATTCTATGTTATGAAACCCTAGAGTGGTTGTTTCTCTTCTTCCTCTTGCTTTCTCTTTTCTTTGTTAACATGGTATCTAGAGCCTATTTCGATCCTCCTTGAACGATCCCGCCTCTATTCCGCTGTCGAGTTCCCAACAATTAGGGAATATAATTATAGTTTCTCTTTTCTAACATTCCAATATTCAGTGAGATTTTTTCGTTAAACCGTGTCCCAATTCTGCTTTACCCTTTCTTTGTAGCTTTTCGTTTATTTTCAGTAGATCAGTAAAAAAAAAAAGGAATTTAGAGTAAAAAGAACAATGGGTGGTAAAGTTTACTTTGAGAGTCATTATTATTTGCATGGTTATTGGGGGATTTTGATTGATCGTTATGAAGAGATGATTGAGAATTATCATCCTGGGATCTATCGTAGATAAGAGAGAGACTATTTTGATAGAAAAGGCAACCACCAAAAGAGAAAAGAGAAGAGTAACCCTGTTCCCGATTTTGTTAAATCAGTCTCACAAAAACATCGATTGCGCATTCGTTAACCGTTGGATTTGGCTGATTTTTGGACAGAAGGTTCACAACATTCAGGTCTTCGTCTTCAACGGCCGGATCAGTAAAACGACGTCTGTAGGGGGAGAAATCGTGCTCGCACAGCACCAGGTTATCCCTAATTTATTTTGTCTCAGTGATTGTGTTTGTCTCATTATTTGTATGGCTTTGAGAGAAGGTTTGGAGGTTCATTGTGTTGTTTTGAAAAATGGGTTTTGTGTTAATTTGTATGTTGGGACTTCTTTTGTTGAAATGTTTGTGAGAAGTTTGGTTTCTTGGACTGCTGTTATTGTTGGGTTTGCTAGGTGTGGGGATATGAGTGAGGCCAGGAAGCTTTTTGATGTTATGCCTGATAGAGATATCGCTGCTTCTAATGTTATGGTTGATGGGTATGTGAAAATGGGGTGTATGGATTTGGCGAGGGATTTGTTTGATAAGATGAAGGATAAGAATGTTATTTCTTGGACTAGTATGGTTCATGGTTATTGTGAGGATGATAATGTTGTGGCGGCTAGGTTTATGTTTGATTGTATGCCTGTCAAGAATGTGCTTAGTTGG
>PGWS01006434.1:0-13609 GCA_002896235.1 Cicer reticulatum
AAAAACATATTCAATTGCGTTCATCAAAGTAAGATCTCTATCAGTAACAATTACTTCAATTTCACCACCTGTAATATGTTCCTTCAACATTTGTAGTGCATATGTAAAATTATCAGCACGCTCAGATCGTAGATACACAAATTCCACATAAAATATCATTTCAGTAGATGTAACACTAATAATTCCAAGTAATGACATTCGATACCTTTATGTCTTGTATGTGCTATCCATAATCAATATTATGTAAAAATTATTTACAAGAGTGATAACGTCTAGATGAGCCCAAAATATATCCATCAACTCATCTGAACCTTCTACCTTCTTATATCGATAGACATATTTGTCACGTTCCATCAATGTCAAAAGATGTTGCATTTATGTTCTATTACCTCTAAGTGTTGAACTGTATGCTTGATGTGCATTGTAAACTTGTTTTATTATCGTCAAACTTGTAACATTATGATCCTTTAGTGTCATCAGTATGTTTCTTGGTTTGATCATATTCTTCGTCATATCACCAAGTACAATTTTCTCTTCCTGAGACAAACGGCCTAAGAAAGTATGACTAGTCAGTTTTTTTGGCCAATTCATGGTTATGGAAACCACATATTACATGCAGATACTATCCCTTACCAACACTTGATAGTGTACCTCTCAATCTTAAACAACGTACGTTTACATGAATTAAAATTGCGTATATTCTAAGAATTTTTTATTTAAAGATATGTGAATTCAGTTCACGTAACAACACAACGTATGTGAACTGAGTTCACATAAAAAACCCAGATTTAGAGAGAAAAAAAAATCAAACTCAAAAACAGACCAACAAACATACCTTTTTATGTAACTTTAACCACAATGTGATGAGGAAACTGATGTGTGGTAGGTTATGAGTAATTGGTGTGAGTTTTGAATGATTATGAGTTAGGGTTGGTGAGGCATGGTGATTTTTTGATATGTGAGTTATGAGATGTGATGAATGTTGATGAATGTGAGTTATGAGTTAGTAAAATTGTAAAAAAATATAAATATCAAAGGGCATTTTGGATATTTTGATTTTTTTAGAAATTTGAGGGTGTGGGTAGCAATTTGAGATGTGTTGGTAGCAATATTGTAAAAAATTAGATTTATGTGACGTGAAAAACTATAACATTTGGAGAAGGATTGGATAATGACATAATAACCATTATCATATTATGTGTTTGATACACAATAATCAACATAATAACATGTGATATATTTAATACACGTCTCATAATGATATGATATATAAGTATATATATAATTTAAATAATAAAATTACCATCGTTGAATAATTAATAATATTTTTTTTTTAAAAATTATATGTTAGTATATTTTAAATATTATAAATTAAAAAACACTACGAAATTAAATAAGTAATGAAATAATTTTACATGGAAAACTATCCATTGACACTACTAAATAAACAATTTAAAATTTAAAAACAAAATCATGAGTAACCAAATAATTCTATTTTATTTGTTAGAATGTAAATAAATATATGATATATATATATATATTATATATAATCTATATTAATTATATGTTAATGAATAATATTGTAATAATATATTTAAATTAAAATTCAATTATAACTTTTATATTTTTATAATTGTGACTAATTATTAATTATATAAAAAAAAACAAACTACCCTTTATGTAAAATCATAATATTTTTTTAAATAATTATTGGATATTTTATTTAAATTTAATATCAAATTTCCTCTTACTTGTTTTTTTCCTATTTGATTAGAATATATCATTTTTATATTCAAATTATCTTTTACAAAATATTTTATCATTTAATTTTAATTATATATTATAAACGTAATTTAGTAATAATGTTGTTCTTTGAAACTATCATATTAGTTTCTAAATCATTCCTATTCATAGTGAGAAATTTCAATATATAAATATAATATAACTAAATATTTTAAATTTTCAAATTATAAAAATATAAAGTATAACAAAATTTAAATTCAATTATAAAAATATAATATAATAAAATTTTAAATTAATTTATGCATATTTATTAGATTTATCAAATGTATATTACAATATAATTTATAATTTATGTTATATTGATTCATCACACTGTATTATAATTTATTTCTATCATCTATGTTACTGTTCATTATCCTGTTCATTGAACCCATAATAATGAATCACATCGAATGTCAGCTCTATTATATAATTACATAGCATTGAGTTTTGTCATCGTGGAACATCTAAGTTACCTATAGCTAATAAATAAATATGTTAGATTTTGGTATCCAAACACGAAAGCATGTGCCAACTATCTTATTGTGGTCCCACCTTATTAATTAATATATGCATGTGCCAACTACCTCCTTCTTCCTCATAAAATTCAACATCCACCCCCAGCTGTTCTTGATGACTTTGAATTTGAACTATCTCTACCATTCCTTTTCATGTGATACTTTTTTTTGACTGTATATCGCTGTAATTTTTATTTGAAACTTCATATTTCTTAGAATTTTTTTCTCTTCGGTCGTATGGCTTTAAATAAATAAAAAGCCAAATAGCAAGTAAAAAATCAAATAGATAATTACTATCAAAAGAATTAAATGATAGAGACATTTAGTAAAAAAAATTAATATATTTTAAATATTTATTTTAGATAATATTATTAATATTTTAGATAAAATATATTATATTTTGTATTGATTCAATTAATTTTATATAAAAAATTGAAATTAAAATTAATGATTCAAATTTTAAAAACACAAAGTTTTATTTAAAAATAATTTAAATTTAGATCTATTTTTTACGAACAAACAAATGAGTATGATTGCAATACACATAAATCTAGTAAGTAGGCGAGAGTAATCTTTAAAATTATAAGAGTAGTTCAATTAAGGTATCAAAATTTTATAAATTATAAATTATAAATAAATTGTTTAAAATTATAAAATATTAATCAAAATAAATAATAGTTGAATAGTGGCATTGTCAATTTAATTTATCTCAGCTTAATGTCATTTTCAGCATACAAATATGTTATTAATACAACTATGCATAATATAGTTTTGACAATTTTATTTATTTAATTATTTAAATTTTTATAAAAAAAAATTAATTGATTGTAATCATATTAATATAAAACTGTATAAAGAATCATATATTCAATTAATATTTTAATTATATATATAAATTTAAATATATTAACTATTATATTTAATATTTTATAATTTAAAAATATATTACTAATATTCAAAATTCATAAAATGAATTTGATGGACTTTTTTTTTTTTATACGTCAGTCTTATATAAATATTAATAAATCATCATAATGAATCATAAATTGATTAAATAATAAGTTTAATTTTTGAATTTATATTTTATTCACATATCCTATTAGAAGTAAAATTAAAATAAATATCAAACATAATAGATATCCTATTATAACTAAAAAACTAAAATAAATATCTAACAATAATAGATAACTAACAGATTGAGAGGAGTGAGCAGGTTTAGAACACAATGGTCACCACCGGTTGCTGAAGCCAACGATCATAGCCCCTTCGGTCCCTCACTCAGGACGAGTTCTACGCTCATCACTCAGTGAGTTCACGGTTCCGAATTTTGTAACCAACCCTAGAGGCCTCAAACTCTTTACGCAGTGGTGGATCCCCCAGCCTCCAACTAAACATCATCGGGACCATCGCCGTCGTCCACGGCTACACCAGCGAGTCCAGCTCGTTTATCCAACTAACCGCCGTTTACTTTACCAAGGCCGGATTCGCCACGGTGCGCTATCGACCACCAGGGACACGGTTTCTCCGACGGTCTAATCGCTCACATCCTGGACATCAATCACCGTGGTCGACGACTGTATCACGTTCTTCGAATCATTTCGCTCTCGCTTCAATTCTTCGTTGCCTTCTTTTCTCTACTCGGAGTCTCTTGGCGAGCTATCGCGCTTTTAATCACATCTCCGCCGTAGCGGAACTCCGTGGAACGGCGTCATTCTCAACGGGGCTATGTGTGGAGTCAGCGCCAAGTTCAAACCACCGTGGCCGCTGGAACACTTTCTCTCAATGGCAGCTGCGATAATTCCGACTTGGTGCGTCGTTCCTACGCGCGGTTTCGATTCCTGAACGTTTCTTTCAAGGAGGAGTGGAAGAGGAAGCTTGCAATTGCGAGTCCGGGGAGGGTCGATGGCGCGGTCCACGGCGCTTCAAACTGCACAGGAATTGTTGAGGATTTGCCGTGAGCTGCAGGGAAGGTTCGAAAGAAAGTGGGGTGCCGTTTCTGATTGTGCATGGAGCCAACGACGTCGTTTGTGATCCAGTTTTGTGTGGAGGAGTTGTACTCACGCGCCACTAGTAAAGATAAGACGCTGAAGATATATGATGGGATGTGGCACCAGTTGGTCGGGGAGCCGGAAGAGAATGTGGAGTTTGGTGTTTGGGTGATATGTTGGAATGGCTTTTACAAACGCGCCACCGTGTGCGGTACTAAATTAGATGGTGGATAACCTGTCAGTACAGGTCAATATAAATAAAATACTATCCTAGATGGTGGGATAACCTGTCAGTTACAGGTCAATATAAATAAATATATCCTGTCTTTTTCTTCGTTAAATTAATATATTGGAAATATTTAATTATCTAAGTTATGACAAAAACTTATTTTATATAAAAAAATAAATAAAAAGTAGGATTCATATGGAATTAACTCATCGTTCTTCTCCATGCTATTTATTACATCTCACTACACATATGCGCGTGCCATCTCGGTGCTATAAAAAGTAAAATATACTCCAATCAAGTTGTTAGTCAATTTACAAATTAGATTAGATGCAGTAATATTGATTTAAAGAAAAGTAGATCCGTGAGGTCATAAGAAATTGAATATTCTATCTTTAAGTTATATGTAGGTGATATCGGTTAATGGGTTAATTACTTTTAATGAGAGTTATCACTTGTCATTATTACTTTTTGGAGTCATCAGGAGTCAATAGCTATCTATAGCCAATATTTATGAAAATGTGAAATAATTGAATGATCACTTGAATTTTTCAATGTATGGAGAAATGATGCTTTTGGAGTGTGAAGGGCACGATTCTGTCACTTCTAGTTTCAAGATATTGGTTACACCAACATAGAAGTACAACTAAATTAATAGTTTATTGTGAAAAAGTTTGAACCTTTTTTTTATCTCTAACGGTGTCTTTTATTGATTTATTTCCAGTATTAACTATAAGCTCCCAATCACTAAACCTGGAGAAAAATTACTACTAAGAGTAAACATGTTGGCTAGAATTTCACTGCGATTGCCAAACCACTACAAAAAAATATTTGTAGCACCTTCGATTTACAGAAAATAAGGGATACAAATGAAGGAAGTGCATGACGGAACAATAAAAAAAATGAATTGTAGAAGAAATGAGAAGGAAAAAACTAAGAAGCGTGTGGAAAAAATAAATGGAAAGACAAAGTTGAAGTTACTTTTGGAAATTGAAAAAAAAATATCCACTTGCGTGTAGCAAGACAATCATACATGAATCTGCTATAGACTCTTGTGAAATTTGGTTTCTCATCCATAGTTCGCAATCCTATCTCATCTTTGTAATAGTGACTTTAGTGTAATGTCGCAATTGGCCGAGATGCTGCATATTGTTGTATTTTTTTGCATGTTGATTTATTGGAACTCTCCTGAGATGTGAGATATGCAGCTGACATAAGAAACATATGGTTTAACAATTATGTTTCGGTACTGAGGACTGGTTGGGTTAGTCCGATCCAATTCATTGGTGTATCTGTGTGAATATGATTTGATATGTGTATTTTTACAATTAATATTAAGTATCAAATTAAATTGTAGTTTATTCATCAGTAGAGCAAATTAATAAATTTATAACAACCCGGCGGTACAAGGGTAAGGGTAAGGTCAAGCAAAGTGCTGTGCTTAGGCCTCCTAAAATTAATAAAAATTTACTTAGGAAAAGACCTCATATTTTATTTAAAAAAAATGCTTCATATTTTAATATTTTTAAAGTAATTTTAATAAAATTTATATATAAAAAAATAATATTAGTTTTTTAAAAATTAATATATGTCAGTACACAATTGGCTAATTAAGACAATAAGGATGAGAGAATATAATTTATAAATGAATAATATGAGATAAAAAGTGAGTACATCATTCATATGAGAAATGTCTTATTTCATTCTTTGAAAAATATAGAGAAAATAGATTTGAAAATGTCATTAATTTTGTTAAAAAGAATTTATATAATTATTAAATACAATGTTAATAATTTATTTATTAAATTTTAAAAAAGTATTATCTAATAATTTCGTTTTAAAAGCTCGTAATGTGTTGGCCGACCCTGATTAATATATTCAAATATAATTTGACTAAACAATATTAGAGTTTTGTACAAGCACCCCCCAAATTTGACCTGCCACCCCCCCACTATTTTTTAAAGACTAAAATACCCTTTTGTAAAACAGTATAATATTATTTTAAAAATTACCATTCAGATTTCACACCACCACCTTCGAAAATTTTAAAAAAAAAATGTGGATTCCAGTTAAAATTTCAAATGAATTTAGTAGTTACATCGAAACTGTTGCTATTTTCAAAACCTTCGAAATGCAGTTTAATTAAAACAAAAAGACAATTTTCGAACTTTGGATAATGCAATTTCGAAAATACAGTATTCAAAACTTTAGCTTGCATTTGAAAGTTTCGAAATAAGAGTTATGCTTCGAACATTTGCTTTTGATAAACCTTCGAAATGTACTTCGAAAATTCAAATCTTCGAAATGCATTTGTACTTCGGAAGTTTTCTTTTCCGCAGTTTTTCGAAATGCATCTTTTCTCGAAAGTTTTCATTTTCACAAAGTTTCGAAAATGTATGTAAGTTTCGAACTTATCATTAAAGTGAAAGTTTCGAAATGTATTTATTATTTTTTTAAATTCAATATTTATGTTAGAAAATTATTTTTAATTTTTTTTTAAATTAAATATTTAAAATATTATATTTAATTAAATTTGTTTAACTAATTTGAAATTAGGTAGAGTAGAGTTACTGTTTCTGCTTCAAAAAATTTATAGATACTACAGAAAACATTCCACCACTGATCAGTATTATTATAACTACTATGAAATCATCACCAATTAAATAATTCTTATAGTTATATAGTTAAATTTCATTTGAAATGTATTTTGCAGTAATATTTTCTTCTCGAGAAGCTGTATTTTGAATGGGCAAAACGCGACTTGGAAGACAAAATGGATTTTAATTGTACCATTCGATCAGATAAAGCAAACGAATTAGGGGAAAGAGAAAGACAAATTGATTTTGGGATGCGAAAAGAGGTGGAAGATATTAAATCAAATCAAAAAAATCAGTAACTTGCCTCATAAGGAAAACTTACCATTTACTCTATTGTGTACCGTTAAGTGTCGGTGAAGGATGGAAAATTAGTGTTCGTTGTGGGACACACAATCATGAATTACTTTGATACTACTGTAACCGTCATTCTATTTGGGCCGTTTAACGAATAAGAGAGGAAATTTGTCAATGACATGACAAAGTATAAGTTGCCCCCAGATTCATCCTAAATGCTTGAAAGAGGAAATTAAGCTAATCTGAACATCCAAGTCAAATTATATAAAAAGGAGTTACTTATCGATCATCGTTGAGAGTCCGTATACAGAAATGCAGCATCTGTTGAAGTTAATACAACAAGAAAATTATGGTGTATTGGACAGAAGACGGGAGAATTCTGTATGTTTTAGAGATATATTTTGGACACATAAAATGAATTGTACAAGCGTTTCGAACTTCCCAGAACTTCGAAAGTTTCACCTGGCATTGCATTTCGAAATTTCCATTCAAGAAACTTTCGAAGTTTCTCGTTTCGAAGATTCAATGTCGAGGAATGCATTTCGAAGGTTTCATATTCAAGGAAACTTTCGAAACTTCTGGAATTGAATCATACAAAACTGCATTTCGAAATTTTCAAAAACTGCAAATTTTCGAATGGGAACTTACTTTTGCGTTTCGAATGTTTGAGATCTTCGAAGGTTAGGTTGATTCTGGATCGAATATTTGAAATGTTCGAATGATTTGGTGAAAAGTGTGGGTAAAATTTTTTTGGTTTTTTTATATATGTGATAGAGGGTAAAATTGTCTTTTAAGCATAACTGGGGGGTGGCAGGTCAAATTGGGGGGGTGCCTGGTACAAAACTCCAATATTTAAATTGAAAAATCGTTGTTAAAGTTTTTCTAATAATTTTTTCGAAAAAAACGCATAGAGATTTTGGAATAGGGTCAGATTTAATGAATCAGCCCGACCACTCATATTTTCAATATGAGTTAATTGAACAACGTCCCAATATATTAATTAGAGAATTGTACTGCGCACCCCCCCACTTTTACCTGCCACCCCCCCATATTTTTTATTGACCAATCTACCCTTTTTATTTTATATAAAATTTATCAGTAATATACTTACCACTATTTTCTCCACCCCACTTTCGAAGTTTTTTAAAAACGAATCTCTATTAATCGAAAGTTTCAACTTTCCCGAAACAATCAGAGGTTAGATTTCATCAACACATTCGAACCTTTTGTGAAAAATACAATTTTCGAAATGCAATTTTCACAGAAAATCACAAACGTTTCCGAACTCTTCTTAAGTATGAAACTTCGAAACGTGCATTTGCTTGAAACTTTCGGAACTTGATGGCTTAGGTCTGAAAGCTCCGAGGCATGATTTGGATTACACATTCGAGATTCTGGTTAATGCTGAAACCTTCCGAATCCAGAAAACATTTCGAAACTTTGTTGAAGCTGAAGTCTCGTGAAAACTATTTTGCTAGCAAATTTCGAAGTTTACATCAATGTACAAAGTTTCGAAATTTTCATTTTTATTTAAAAAATGTGTCATTATTTATATATATTATTATTTATATTTATTATAATTTATATTATTATTATTTTATATTTATTACTAATTTTTGAAAACAGGTATGAGTAGAGGTTGAGGTTCCTGCCTCAAGAAATATAATTAGATTCTACGGACAAATTCCATTACGATCAGGTATTAATATTTACTGTAATCTATCACGGATAAATTTTTTATTATAACTATATATTTGAAGTTTTTATTTGAAAACATATTTTGTAGGTATTTCCTTCACGAGAATCGTGTTTGAATGGTGGCCAAAAACCATGTTGGAAAGAGAAAATGAGGATTATTAGGGATGCGAAAGAGTGGAAGATATAAATCAAAATCAAATCAACAGTGACTGTGTCTCATAAGGTAAATTGTCCAGTTTTACTCTCAGATGTATACCCTACAGTGTCGTGAAGGATGAGAATTAGTGGTTCGTTGTGGAACACATAATCATGGATCATAACTTGATACTGTACACTGGTAATCTTATGGGCGTTTTAAATGAAGAAGAGAGGGAATTTGTCAATACAGACAATGACAAAGTATAAGCTTGCACCCAGATTCATCCTAATGATTTGAAAGAGAGAAATAAAGCTAATCTGACAATTCCAGTCAAATATATAAGCAAGGAGTACTTATCGATCATCGTTGAGAGGTCCGTATACAGAAATGCAGCATCTGTTGAAGTTAATACAACAAGAAAATTATGTGTATTGGACAAGAAGACGGAAGAATTTTGATGTTTTGAGAGATATATTTTGGACACATGCTGATTGTATAAAGTTGTTAAACACGTTTCATTTTGTTTTGATATGTGATAGCACATACAAAACAAACAGATATCGGTTACCATTACTTGAAATTGTCGGTGTCACATCTACTAGTTTGACATTTTCTGTTGGGTTTGCTTATTTGGAACAAGAGCGACAAGATAACTTCATCTGGGCATTTGAAAAGGTACGACAGTTGTTCAAATCTGAGACTTTAATTTCTAAAGTTATTGTGACTGATAGAGATCTTGCCATGATGAATGCGATTAGTGTTGTGTTTCCTACTTCAATCATATGCATTTGCTATGTCGTTTTCATATTGAAAAAAAAATGTGTTGCAAGATGCAAACAATATGTGAAAAAAGATAGGCAAGAAAAGTAATGGATTTATGGAAAAAAATTGTATATTCAAGTGTGTAGAGGAGGTATGATCATCACCTGCAACCATTTTGAGCTAGTGTGTGCCGATATTATTCTTTTTGTTGATTTATGTGAAAGATTCGTGGTTAACACCTTTACAAAGAAAGGTTTGTCAATGTTTGGACCAATAGAGTGATGCATTTGGGGAATACAAACATCTAACAGGTATTTTTAAATTTGATTTGTTTGTTTTAGAAAATATGATTTACTAGTTTGTGATTTATTTTAATTTGTATTATTTAACTTATTTGTAGAGGTTGAGTCTGCCCATTGGAGATTGAAAAACATGCTGCCAAACTAGTTTGGGGATTTGTGAAAAGTTGGGATGCTGTGAATATGATGTTGGAAGAACCAATATGTATCATTCAATCTTCTTTTCAGAAAAACCATCAAGGATGTATGAGCACGGGTATAAATTCATCATTCTTTCAAAGTCTGCATCATTGTGTATCAAGGAAATGTTTTTAAAAAAATTGACACACACAGTGCAGAGAGTGAAGATTGTAGGTACTGACAAAACAATATGTGGTTTGCTCAATCAGACAAAATCATGGATTTACATGTGCTTGTGAGTTGGCAAAGTTGCAGATATCTGGTAATGTTATCCTTTAGATAGCCATTCATGTTTTTTGGAGAACGTTAAGCCTTGGAAATTTTCTTGAGGATGAAGATCTTTATCAGATTATGACTTTTCAGAAGAGTTAGAAGCAATGAACGCGTGACATGAAGAAACACGATAATTGTAAGTCAAAGGATATTCAGAGCTAAGGTGCGTGAAGTTATATTTCCACATACAACATCAATACTTGCACCACCAGAGAAGGTGAGAACCAAGGGAGCAAGTAAAAAGAAGAAAGAATTTGATACTCCTCAGTGATCCGTCATATTAGGAGTATGTTGATGCCTCTCAAGAATCTGCAAAAACAATCATCTCAACGTTCTGCAAGGCAACCATCTTCAACGTTCTGCAAGGCAACCATCTCATCGTCACAGTATTCTGCAAAACAACCAATTTTACACACATTTTCCTACTCTTATACATCCGTATATATTGAGGAGATAATAGACCGTGGTGGCTGATGGAATTGTGGGTTTCGCGCAATTGCAGCATTGTTAGGTTGGACATGAAGAATCTTGGCCTTAGTTCGAACACAATTGGATAAAGAGTCTTGTCCTTTGCCACCTATCTCACAAAAATGGAAAGACTATTGTAATGAATGTGCAAAGACATGGGAAATAGCTTGATGCAGCACGTATGAAGCAATGGGAACACATTGATCCATCATTTAGCAAATCATCTTGTATTTCATTAAAATGAAGATTAGAATATATTTTTACGTTGTCATTTACGTGTCATTTACGTTGTCATTTACGTTGTCATTTACGCTTTACGTTATCATTTACGTTGTCATTCTACGTTCTCATTTACGTTGTCATTTACGTTGCATTTACGTAATCATTTACGTGACGTTGTCATTTACGTTGTCATTTACGTTATCATTTACGGTCATTTACGTTATCATTTACGTTGTCATTTAGCGATAATCAAGAATAACACAGTCGAAATCTCAAAATATCACAATAAACCAATAACTAATATTGCAGTCATACATAACACAATAACTAATCGTCATACAAGCGACATAATTCACTCAATGTATCATGAATCTCACTATATGGTCTTACCATATTAAGGCCCTAGTGCAGCTCAGCTGCTCTAAAAGAGAGGCGGTCTCTAGATCTCTAGGGTCTATACCAGCATTGTGGCAGGACGATGATGGAGCGGCAGCATGGGCAAGCAACAGTAGTAGATTGTGAACTCGAAGGTCACACGGTGGAATGAGGGAAGAATCAGAGGATGTGAACCTAATGTGTACCATGCATAGTAGTTCTGGCAGTGCACCTCTCCAGGAACAGTGGCAAGACATGATATAGTCTCCGAAAGGTCTCTACAGATGATCTCATAGTACTGCTGCCACACCCCAATCCACTGTCGGGCATCGGAGGAACGCCGCGCAGAATGCAACTGAATATGAACCAACTGTCGAAAGACATCGCTCTGGCAAATATGGGAACTGAGACTCCACCACATCGAAGATATCCAGAAACATATCGAAACGCGATAATACAAACGGATGATTAGCTGTCGATCATACATCATACGGTGTAACACTACATCCTCGGAGTCAACAACCCATCAAGTCTCTCGTACGATATGCCATATAATCCAACCACCTCAAGCAGCATGTTTTGGCAGTCTCACCTACATGCTCTTGGGAAGATGCGCAGGAACGCCTCCTCTATCACCGCTTACAAGCCGCTGGGGAGTGCTCGTGAAATGCCAGACACTAGCAATTCCATACGTGGGCAAATAATTAACATAATAAAATAACAGACGTAATAATTAAATAAATAAACGACACAACTTAATATAAATGATATACCTGCAGTTAGGCTCATGTAACCTCCAGCTGTCGAGTGTCGTGGATAGCTCCATCTCCAAGTTGTCATAAAGGAAACTAATGCCGCGGAGCCCACGAGTAGTCTCGACAACGATGTAAATCAATAAAAAGAGAAATGTATTTTCCGCCAACACACGCGTATGTGTTTTATCGGCGAAAATAGTGCAGCCAACTAAAATGCAACAGATACGTTCTAGCCGCACACTCAAACTGGTTAGTTTGAATGAGCGGCTATACAAATTCGCGCAACCATTGCATCTATATTGGGCACATTTATTGATAACTAATCTCAGCACATGCTTCCTCCCAATGTTGCACCTAAGTACTCATGTGCAGCTCTTACAGCATTATTAGTATTCATATTCAATGGTGCACATCAAAAATATTTATCATGCGGTGAGATGTGAAGGAGAGTCGCAACATCATCTAAGGTGATCGTCATCTCTCCAAATGGCAGATGAAGATGAGCTGGTCTCTAGGTGCCATCTTTCAACAAATGTCGATATCAGACCAGCATCCGCCATTGTGAGGTAGCCTGAAGATAGATGCATCAGCCCAGATTCCTAGAATCCAATGCTCTACAGGAGCTGGAATGGGAACATTCCGCAAACTTCTTCAATTTCAATCCGTGAGTAAATTACCTCTTAGGGATCGACACCGATCCTGCGGTAATTACAGAACAATTGAGATTTACATTCAACTTAAAATATATAAAATTAAACATTTATATTAACATACAATTAATTAATAACTTAAACATAAATAAACAAATAATAAACATTTATATTGAATATATAAATTAATTAAATTAAACGTAACTTAAAAATAAACTAAATTAAAAATTATATAATAAACATTCTACTGTTTAATTTTATAAAACTTAAACACAAAGTAAACAATGAATTAACATATTATATTTTAATATAATCTAATTAAATTAACCTTTGAATAAACTTAAACACAAATAAACAAATAATTAAACATTTATATTAATATA
>PGWS01006436.1:0-14655 GCA_002896235.1 Cicer reticulatum
GATAAATTGAAGGTTCGGCTGAAGAAAGAATTCGAGATGAAAGACTTGGGGCCATCCAAGAGGATCCTAGGAATGGAAGTCATCAGAATTAGAGAACAAGGCAAAATGATAATTTCCCAAGAGAGCTACATTTGAAAGGTTCTAAATAGATTCAACATGAGTGAATCAAAGGCAGTCAACTCTCCACTAACAACTCACTTCAAGCTTTCTTCAGCTATGTCACCAAACACAAATCTGGAAGTAGAAGACATGAAGAATATATCATATGCAAGTGTCATAGGAAGTATCATGTATGTTATGGTCTGCTCAAGGCCAAACATTTCTCATGTTGTAAGTGTCACGAGCAGGTTTATGGGAAACCCAAGAATGAGTCATTGCCAAGCTGTCAAATGGATTCTAAGATACCTAAAGGGAACTCAAAGCATGTGTTTGGAATACAGCAAAAGTTCAGTATCATCAAAACCAGTCCAAAGATTTATAGACTCTGATTTTGCTGAAGATTTAGATAGAAGAAGATCTCTTACAGGTTATGTGTTCAAAATGTTTAACAACACAATCAATTGAAAATCTAACCTTCAACACATAGTGGCATTATCAACAACAAAAGCAAAATATGTTGCTCTTGCTGAAGCAGTGAAAGAAGGAATTTGGCTAAAAGGATTAATCGCAGAACTTGGAGTCAAGCAAGAATCTGTGTGCATAAATTGTGACAGCCAAGGTGTCATTCACTTGAGTAAAAATCAAAAGTATCATTAAAAAACCAAGCATATAGACATCAGACTTCACTTCATCAAAGATGTCATTGAAAAAGGTGAGATACGTGTGGTAAAGGTGCACACAAGTGATAATCTTGCAAACATGTTTACAAAACCTGTCACACTTAGCAAATTCAAACGTTGTTTGGATATGCTTCAAATCAAGTCCAGAAACTGAGATCAATGACTAAGAGGATCTGATTTGAAGAATCACAAGCTCAAGCTTCTCATTTGGTACTCAACTAAGAACCCAAATTGTTTTGGGCAATTAGTTAGTTAGTTGTAACTACTTGTAACTGCTTTAGTTAGTTAGTTTGTTATTCCAAATGTTGTAAACAAATTGTATATAAAAGAATGGCTTACAAAACAGAGGTTGAGAGTTTCAGACTAGAATGCAAAAAGCTACAGTTTTACAAAACTGTGAAAAACAGGCAACATAAGTGCATAAACATTTTGTAATCGTTTTTCATCTCATTATAAATGATAATTCAAGTTGGATCCAGTACTCCAGACGTAGGAGTTAATCTATGAACTGGGTTAACAAGTGTGTGTGTTCATTTCAGCATTACAAGTTTTAAATTTTACTTAAAACTGATCATTCTACATTTCAGTCAGAAAACAGAGAACGATCTTGACATAGATTTGATCAATCTTCGTTTTCTGTTTTAATCTTTCTGCATTATTCTGGACAAAACCAAAAACAGTCTTAGATTAATTACTTATTGATCTTCGTTTTTCACAACAATGAGTTATTGTTAGGATAAAAAAAAATGATTTATTGAATATTTTATTAGTTTTCATCCAACAAAAATCATTCAATCTACTATATTCTATTAAAATTAAATTAAATCAAAAGTAATTATTGAATATTTTATCAAGATGACGAATTATTATTTTACACGGACAATACATTTTATTTAAAGTCATAAAATATAAGTAAAGTTAATTATATTTTTTGAAATGAAATATAGTTACATCTTAACAATTTATAATATAATTTAACGATACTATGATAGTATCTTAAAATTACTACTCTTTTAATTTAATTTTTTATATTTTCAAAAATTCAATTTAATGATTTATTAGTCATGTGCAGGATAACTTAGACAAATAAACTTAATTTTTTAATTGAGATTGTATTGATTGTGATTAACAATTCTTAAAATGTGAGATCAGGTCTATTTTTATTTGTAGTTTAATTCTAGAGAGAATATAGCCAGTGAAATTATCTCTGCATAAAAAGATCATATATGACAGTGAAATTTTTGCGCTAACTAAAAGATCTAAGAAAATTAACTAAAGCTGAGTTACAAAAAATATTATTATTATTAGTCATATATATGGAGCAACTTTCAAAGTTAACAACCTACCTCTATGTTTTTTGCCAATTCTCAGCACTGCAGATTTGCAACGTTCAAGCAGCTCAAACATACTTTCTCCATCACCCTGCACATAATGGTATATTAATTGAACTCATGTGCAAATAAAATCAAAGCATTCATAGTTTAATATATTATATTATATATATATATATATATACACTCAACCACAAATTAATAAATTAAATTAAAGTTTTCCTCTACATCCCTCAATTATTATTGCAATCAAAGAATCCATGTGATTTTCTATAGCCGAAAGAATTTTAGAAGAAAATCTAACCGATGTTTAAATTTAATAATTAATATAACTATTAATTTACTAATATTTAGAAAGAAAAAAAAAATTTAGGCATTGTCCTCTTCCTTTGGCTCTCTCTTCTCTTCTATATTTCAAATTACAAATTAATCTTAAAAGACAAACCATGCATGTTATTTAGCTCTTACTAGAATTACATTACTTATCAAGGGCTTTTATATATGTGTACTAGAATTTGGAGTAACCAATTTCGCGTATTCACTAAATTAACACATCGATAATTGTTGAATTGAGATTTAACAATCTAAATTTCAATACAGACTTTAACTTAAAAAAAATAAAATACACCAAATTAAAAATTGATATCATTCAATTTCAATCTAATAATTATGAACTTATTAAATGCCTAAAAGCATAGGTTGTTGATTGCACAAATTTAAATGCACTCTAGTTGGCTTCCATTGTAACTTACAGGGACTTTTTCATGTTCATTATTGGAAATCAAGGCCTTGTAACTAATGGGATTAATCTTTGCTATTTCATGATGACAAAGGCCTTGAAGATCTCCCTTGTGTCTTTCCCGTAGGTCTAAATCCTTGACAACCTAAGATTTCCATCAAAGGTAAACATTATTAAAATAAAATATTGCAAACATATAATTTAAATTGTATAAGTGATTAATCATTAAGGTAGATAAAGAGCGATAGAAGGTATCTGATTAAAATTTAGATATTTTTTATTTTATTTTATTTTTTGACAAATTATAACTTAATAACACAAAGAGCACAAGAATATTTGATGAAACCTTTCTATTATAGAAATAATTAATAGATTATTTTTGTACTAGCTAAAAAAATTAAATGATCAGCATATCACTATATATTTTCTAATAATAGAAATGTTATTTGATAATACTAATTTTGTTGATTGAAAAGCAAGGATCAATACATTTTATTTTTAAAAGTAAAATGATCTATCTTAAGAAAGTATAAATAACAAAAAAAAATACGAAATTATAGAAATAATTTTTTTCATCCACACACTCTGATTTCCATTAAATATGAAAATAATTATTTGATGGACCTCTAATAAATCATTATATATTTAAAAAAAATATTTTGTACTAAATTGCATCTCTATTTTTTAAAAGAGTAGGTGAACATACGATTAATTCACTTTTTGGTGAAAAAGAGAGGATGTGAATCAAACCTCTAGTTCTCCGCATTTAGAAGCAATTATCTGTGCTGTTTCAAAAGCACGTTGCAAGTCAGAAGAATATATTCCAGAGATCTTTGGTCCTCTTGATAATTTATCAGCCACCTAATTCATTGTAAAAATTAGAGGAATTAAGTTCGAGAAGTTAATTTGAACCGAAAATAATACAAATGAGACAATTATAATGTCACTAAAGGAGTAAAAATAAATGAGACATTTTAAATAAATAAAAACAACTTACTGCACGTGCTTGCTGTCTTCCAATTTCATTCAATTCAACATCCAAGTGTCCCTGTTTCAATGTATATATGAATATGAATAAGAAGAAGAAAAATTATACTAAAAAATAAACACGTAGATTGGGAAGCCACTTTGTAACATTTGTTAAAAAAATAAGTAACATGCTGAAGCAATATTCAATTCATTCAAAAGATTCAAAACAAATGCTTGCATTTTTTTCATTTAAAAGCAAAAAAACAAATTACCTGAATTTTACTTTCAGCATTCCAAATTGTTTGACCGTGACGAACCACAACTATCTCAGCATAATCTGGATGAGGATAGCTATAACCAATGTAATCTTCCAATTAGTTTGATGACTAATTAATTGTAGAAATAGGAAAAGCAAAACAGAATTAACTAATTGCAATTATAATCACAAAAGTTCTTAGAAATCCGTAGATACAGAGTAAGATCATTTTGATGAAAAGAAAAAAATATATATTAATACTCTACAAAATCCACGTTGAATGTATATTGAATTAATTTTAAAAATATAGTAAAAATGAATATGTTATATGTTCTTTTTATAAAACTCATGAATCATTAACTTTTTGCTATTTGTTTTATTTATTTATTTAATTAATTGATTTGTGAAAAGATGAGATTCTAGTAATTTAAAATTTGATATGAGGTAATTAAAATTTAATCAAAAATTGTATTTGAATTTAAATTATCCCACATTATTCATCTTTTAACTGCAGATTAACTTTTAACTACTTGTTAATAATATTCACCTAAGTAATTCAAGAGGTGCAACTAATCTATTTAACTAATTAATTACTCTTAAATTTCTAATAAAAGCACAATCGAAAATAGAGTGACACATGAAGAATGAAAGTAGACAAATAAAAAAAATGACCTGAAAAGTGAATCGGTGATAGAAGAGTTAGCCATATATTCCAATTGACGAACTGAACTATGCGAGAAGAATTTGAATGTCAAGAACTCACACTGAATAGCTATGCTCAAGAGGAAGAAGAATAAGCTATGTGACCCTTTTATTTCCTCGTTGCTTCGTTTTCTTACATTTTTAATACTAACATACAGCTCACTACACTATATTATATGTTATTTTGGTTGACATTTCACTAGTCTTTTTTTTTGTTACATAGGAGTATACTATGGTCTATAACAACTATCCCCCATACCATAGGTCAAAAATGGTTGTTGGATTCATAAAAAATAAAAAATAAATAAAAAAAGTTTGTTGGAATTTAGTGTTTTTTTCTTGGGAAATATGTGTTTATATTGGCAATTCGGCGGGATATTTATAAACGTGGTTGGAATCTTAGGCTTTCATTGGTTGCGACTAGAGATGGAAATAGGTTAGGTCATCTGTCAAGGGTCTATGGTCTGACCTATTTATAGTCTAATCTAACATGACTTATTTAATAAAAATGTTAAATTCAGATTATTTTTAAAGTCTATTTTATTTAATAGGTCAAACTTATAAAAAAGTCTATTAAGTCTAAATGTGACCTATAATATTTTATTATTTATTAAATATTATTTTTTATTATTATTTATTAATACTATTATTTTTTATTTTAACTCTATCAATTAGACAATCATTCAATAGTCATTTTATATTCGACAGTCGTTCTATATTCAGTAGCAATTCCATATTCGATAATCGTTTCATATTCAATAGTCCTTCAATTAGATATTCTCTCAGTAGTTGTTCCATATTTATTTGAGAGATAATAATGGATGCATTTGTTTTCGAAAACAAATCTATTCTTTAGAACAAAAAATCATTTTTTAAGATTTAAATGATATTTGTTTCAGATTTTTCAAAAATCATTTTATTAGAAAAATCATTTTTGTTAAATATATAAATAACATTTAAATGTTTTATTTTTAATAAAACTTTTAAATAGGCTTTTAAGTCATACTACACTTTTAGAAAGACAAAGTCAAACCGAAAAAAAAAACTATGATAGGCAGTAGATCAGACTTGCGACTAAAAAATTAGTTGTACATCAAACTCCAACTTGATCTGACCAATTTCCACCCGTAGCTGCGAGTTGCGAGTTTCATGATACTTTGATATTCAACGCACCTAAAATTAGAAGTATTGATAAAATCTTGGAATTGACACATTTTTGTAATTTGTCATTTTTACTTTTAGGATGTAACATGGCGCATGCAGCTTATAGAAAACACAATCGATCCACACAATTATAAGAAAAGCACACTTGCCACGAGGTTAGAGCCGAGTCGCATATACACCATCCCATGCCAAATATACACATCTATGCAGACAAAGGGAAGCGGATAAAACTATGCTTCATAGGTATCTCAAATATTTTAATATAAAAATGATCATTATCCTTAGGATTTCAAATTAAAAATGCAATTTCAACATATAATCGTCACTGCTTTATATTTAAGTTTCACAGCAAGCAGCAGAAAAGAGAACGTATACACAAGAGGCCCCAACTTAATGTACGCAATGCAGAGCTTTAATCAGCTGGAAACTTTAGGGAGTCATAAAAAAAAAGATATGGTAGAGAACAATAGGATTATACTACAGGCTGCAAAAGCAGAACAGATGAGGCAAGAAGAGCTCAATAGAGCTAAAGAGAATGCTATGCAATCCTGGCTTGACTCCAAGCCTCTCATAGATGAACTCGAAAAAGCAGAAAGCCTTTCTAGCTAACGCTCAACAAAATTCAAATACACCAAAACCTGACATTGAAGATCTGGAATCACAACTAGAGACACCCCACAAAAGCATCAAATCTAAAAGGGAGGACAGCCACAAGACAGAAAATATGATCTACGAAATCAATCATGCTTTGGATCAAATGCACAATGACATCGATGGCTCAAGATCAACGTAAAGAACAAATTCAAACAAGGGCGAAAATGAGGCAAACCCTGCATCTAAGAAGGCGAAGAGTTCGAACCTTGCAGCTCACCCTTCAAGCTGTGCTCCTTGAGTTAGATGTGTGGAAGAATCTACCGCCAAAGCTTTTCAACAGATCAAATCATTCACAAAATCACATGTCCGTTGTCCAGCTTAATCACGAAGACTACTATGCGGTGACAAGAAGAGCTGAAGAAAGAGTATCACAGGCAAACTGGCGTGTTTCTGTTTCCGTGGACCAAAAACTTGCAGCAGAGGCAACCCGTGAAGTTAGCATTTCAAGATTGAACAACTTTTATTCCAGTAGATCAAGGAGTATGAAGCGAAGAGATATAATAAGCCAATTGAACAAGGGAAAGGATGCAAAAATCCAAAATGCAATGTTTCAGAGGAAGTAAAATTAACATAACAGTGCTTCACCAAATCGCATGGCAAATCATAGTCAAATCTGAAGGATAAAACCACAATACTCCAGAAGATCAGCAGGTAACATTAAAACAACAAATAAGCCATCCATTTTGTACAAAATCAGAAAATGTCTTAAACAGATGATAAGGAAAATGAGTGTTATGACTTACATGTTACCTAAATCTACAACGCAAGAATCCAGTTACAGACAGAAATATGACTTGTTTAATTTCAATAATTTTGATAAGACTTAATCCAAATCAATAGAAATTTGTTTTAGTTTACTGACTTGTACAGACCTAATATAAACTTGCTGCAAGAAAAAGTGTGATTGGACCAATACCATTGAAGAATGCACAAAGAACATCTGGACAAAAAAGATTGCAATTCTCATTCTATCTTTGTGTCTCAATGTGCTATATCTCTTGTAGAAAATCACCAGTTGATGCTCAAAGAGTTTGACACAAGTAAAAGAACTGGTGATAAGAATAGAACATCTCTATCACAACTTCACAATTTAGAAAGCATAAATTCAAAACATACACTATATCTGATATTTTCAGACTATACTAACGCAAAATCATAAATTGTTGACTCTGTAATCAGACATGCTCCTACACAAAAAATCTGATCTTTCAGACCATAGAGCAACAAACACCGTAACTGCGTGAACTCTATTTGAACATCTTAGAATAAGCTTTCTTCTCTTTATCATGTCTATCAGCACCTGTATCCAAAAACAGTAAACAGAAAAACATATTCATTACTATGAACTAAATAGCATGTGAATGGTAAAGGAATACAAAAGGTGAATTATTAACCTCTTCCGGACAATTGCGTACTCCTTTTTTATCCCTCCTGAAGAACAGAGTAATGTGAGTGAAACTTTACCAGAAAAGTCATAATTTACTTTGAAAAGGCAGTAAAACTTAAATATCCAAGAGTCATAATCTAAAGATTTTTTATGGATCTCTATATACTCACAAGATTGACTTCTTAATTAGTAAATTACATTCAACTTTGAGATATTAATATAATTTTTAGAGATTTCATGTTGAAGTGATTGTAGAAAGCATGTGGCTTTAAGATTTGTTTACCCAAACAAGACGATTTAAGAACACTGAACAGGAAATTAAGACAAAATAATGAAAGGGTGACACAACTTAGGGCCAGAGTAAACACTACACTATTTTCTTTTTCAGCATTGTGAATATCATGAATACACAGACTCCTTCAACCCTGGTAGGCGAACATATGGTTATATATATGAAAGGATTAAATATGATTTTGGTCCTTGCAAATATAAATCATTTTAGTTTTAGTCCCTGTAAAAAATATATTTATACCCCTGCAGTTTCAAAAAAGTCTTAAAAAGATCCGTGATGAATTGTTTTAATTAAAAATGATGAAGTGGAAATTTTACTGACATGGCATGTGATGGACTGGACATTTTTTAATATTAAAATATATTTCATAAATCCATTTGACACATTAATTAATATTTTAAATTTCCAGAATATAACCCATCTCATATCATCTCCAAATTATAAAAACCTTAATTCCCTAATCTTACTTGCAGACCCCTATTCATCTTCTATCACATCGATGCTTGTGAATCATCCTGGTGCTTGCGTTGGGAACGGAGAGAAATGGTATCCAAGTTGAATTAGAAGATGGTATTAGTATATAAAAATGAATTGAAATGAAAATCTTTAATCACAAGATCTCTACCAGCAACATCTTCAAAACCCAACGGAACACCACAGGAAGGAACCTCTTTTGTTTACCATATAAAATGTAACCCACATTTTCAACAACCATATGGTATAGACTTGTCTGATCCTTGGTAAGAATAGTTAGAATACCAAACACACGTAGACCATTTTCTCGACCGTGTTGTTGATCGCCTACGAAAATATGTCGTTATTAAATAATAACTAAGACCGACTCTTGAATGTCCATAACAAAGAGACAATCGTCTACAAGAAGCCATGAAATCCCAGCCACCACACACAAGATTGCAAGACTTTGGTATGATCCTTGGTAAGAATAGTAAGATCAGGTTTTGTAAGTACTGAATAAATAATCTGGGTTTTTACTGGAAATTAAATGATAAATAATGTTTAAATGATTTATGAAATAATTTTTAATATTAAAAAATGCTCAATCAGCATTATATCAGTGATCATATGAAGTCAGTAAAAGTGTACCACTCATAATTTTTAATTTAAAAAAAAATCATTAAGGACCTTTTTAAAACTTAATTGAAATTGCAGGATATAAATAAATAAATAAAATTACAGGAACTAAAACCAAATTTTTCATATATGCAGGACCAAAAACATATTTAAGCCTATATGAAAATATCTTCACACACAATTTCCTCAAGAACCCAGGAAGTTCATTGCTCAACAATAGCCTCCCTCAGATCCCAGAAGTTATAAAAATACTCCTTCCGCTCACAAATATATAAGCAAAAGAGGTCAAAGAAAATGAATGTATCTAGCTAGCCTAAATTTCAAACTAGATATATCAACTTTCTTTGACCTACTTTGCTTTTATTCAAGACTGGAGTAGTAATTGAATTTTACAAAGGAAATTTCTGAAAAGCATATATGACCACAGGCATGGAATGAAATTTAACTAGTCACCAACCATCATTTGGCTCCAACTCTAATGCTTTCTTGAAGCTTTCCGCGGCAGCATCTAGGTCGTTGAGAATCATATATGCCTGAGATTAAGCAGATCAAAATACAAATGAGAAATCACTAAATGTCATGACTGTGATTCAGCTTGCAAAGTCCGTGATGTATATCCTTTTATGTTGTTGTTGGTTAGGTGCCTGTTTGGATGGAATTTAAGAGGAAATGAATGGAAAGAAAGGCTTATAGTCATCCTTTCCCTAGTCTGGAAGTTTTGCAAAAAGCGGAGGGAGGGAATGAAGAGTATTCGTAAATCCTATAATACTACTCTTATGCACTTTCACAGTTTCTCAAATTGATAGTTTGGAGGAAAATGAAGTATTTAACTCATTTAATCTAATTCAAGTTGCAAGTCACACAATGTCATCATTAGAAGGAAAAGTGTAAATTTAGTTTATAAATAACCATCCAAAATAAACTAACTCTAAATTTTCTCTCTCTTAATCCTTCCAGTTCCTTTCCTCTAAATTCCCAACACAAGCATAGTGGTATTAAACAATTCAATATATTGCTGACAGATAGATAGATAACATGATTTACTAGCCAACAAGCATTTTAATCATCGTGCTACTTTCTTCATTGAAAGATGCAAACCTGGCCTTGCGAAACAGAGCTTTGCATTGTCTCCATCATGCATTGCAAAGTCTGAATCCATTAAAGCTCCATTGATGTCACCTAATTTTAATTTACAGGCCTAAAAATAGAAACCACAGTGTTTAAGTGAACTGATACAGTATAAGTTCATTAAAGAATGAGACAAATTATAACAAGCAACACATAATCCAAAAGCTTCCGTGCGGAATCAAGCAGACCTAGTCAGAGGAGGACAATGACATATATGCCATATCATGATTTATCCATTATCACCTCCTCCCACATTGTTAGTTTGAGCCTAAGTTAAAAGAGTAAGTATTTGTGCAGAACACATGGGTGCCTTAAATATAATAATCACTAACAAGGTGGTGGCCAATGGAGAAAACAGATATAGGACAAGAACAAAGGAACAGCATTAAAAATCAAAAGGCATTCATTTGTTCCAATTTCCCAAAACTATGGCAGCTGGGCATTTTAATGACGATAGCCTGATGCTTAATGTAGCAATTAATTACCAAAGCCATATGGTGTTAAGTGACTCTGTAAAAATAAATTATGTAAAGAGTTTAAGACATAAAACCATTCTTATGCCTCTAACTTAACAACTCAGGCTTGTAGCAAAGTTGATCCATGAATGGACAGCAAATAATGATGTTTGATCTCAATTCATAATAGCTGACGTGGAAAGTGTGCTCTAGTCCTAGTCACAAAATAATGACAACAAGGAACTTACCGAACTGTTCGTAAATATTGAGATTTTGTCTTCCTTAAAGCAGCGCTGTCTCTGTAGTCAGTAAAAAAACAAAAGATGAGATACTAAAGAAGCAAAACCATAAGTAACAACAGCAACAACCAAAAGCAGAACAGCACAGATCAAAAGCAAAACAAATTAACAAATGACCTTGGTCAATGCCATCCTTCTCAACAAATATGTCTAAATAACGCAAAGCCTTGCGGTACTTTCTGATAGCCATCTTATAATCTTGCTTCTGTTTCATGAACGAAAATGTATCAGCACACTACATAGGTAATCGTCAAATCATATAAGAATAACCATGACCAGTCGCTAAAATTCCCCAATGAAAAGTAAAACATTAAGCTTAAGCCAGCGTGTATGTTCTAAACTGTGATTGTGTTATGCTACAAACTTTGATAGTGTGGCAAATGGCCCGCAATTTCTATTGAGATGTTGTTACCGATACTTCTAAACTTTTATATTGGGCTGCAAATGCACTTGCAGACCGCATTCTAGAACTTTATTATAGGGAACTATCACCTATATAGCACTACACATGTCACATTGATGTGTGTGCAGACAGTGTTGTAACATTCAATCACTTATAATTTCTCAATTCTTTATTAGCATTGGGTGTTTCGTAGACTATCACTCTAAAGAACATAAACACCAAAACTCATTGATATTCATTCACCTTATAATGTTCATTCCCAAACTTTTGATAGAATCCACAGCACTCATCCACCACTGAATATCCTCGGTTTTCGTCTCGAGATCAACAGGCCAATCAGCAAAAGTATCACCGTCTTAAAAAAAGTTAATAACACCATCATCCGCTCCTTCGGAATCTCCCCACAGTCAACAATAACACAATCTTGAAACGGACGATCATTTCTTCCAACACGCCAAGTTCCACAGAAACGAACAACACCAATTCCTTTAACACCTTCCCAAATATCACATGCTTTCCATCCAATGAGGAGTACGAGTAGTAGTAATAAAAAACTGAGAGCCATTAGTGTTAGGACCGGAATTTGCCATCGATAAAATCCCTTTCCTTCGTTTTAACTCCAAACTCTCGTCCTCGAAGTTCAAACCGTAGTTGATTCACCTCCGGTCCATCACCGGCGGAAATGTCACCACCTTGAATCATAAACCCTTTGATTACGCGATGAAAACATGAACCCTTGAAATGAGGGGAACGCCGGTGTTAGACCGATTCCCTTTTCACCGGTGCAGAGAGCTCTGAAATTTCGGCAGTTTTTGAACAACGTCGTGAAGAGTTCGATGACGATTCTACCTCTCTAATCACCTCCGATGCTGATGTCTAAGTAGACCCTTGGGTTCACCATTTTGGGGGAAAAATGAAGCAGTGAAGGAACGAATAAGATTGAGAGAACAAATAGAGTAAACTAAACTACGCTACCAAAACCTAACCCGCTTTTTTTTTATTTCAAAAACTTCTTTTATTTATTTCTTTATGTGCGCGGCAAACTTTTACGCTTACCCACGTCTTGGAAGTTAAAAATTCCATTCATGGAATATTACTGTAAAGAACTATAGTTATTATAGTGTTCACATTAACCCAATTAAAAAATTATAAATTGTTTTAAAATATCTTAAATTACATAAATAGAATTATTGAATGAGTTTCTTAATATTTATTTATATTATAAAATAGATATATTGATGAGTTTCAAATTCAATTTAAAGAATTAAATCAATTTATAAATTTTAATACTTATTATTATTATATTAATATGAAATACTGAATTAATTATATTTGTTAAGTTTCACTTAGTTTTTAGTATATTATATTTGTTTAAGTTGGTATAATTTTTTAATATATTTCAAATAATTCCAAAAAAAATTTACAAGTAATCAAAATATTGATCTAATTATTCTGTAATATTAATTTAGTATTTACATGTAATATTTTAGTTCAAACTTGTACACATGTTGTAATTAATAATATATGATTAAAATATATATATTAAAATTGTTAATTTAGATAAATTAAATTAATATAATTTAAATGCATTAATTTAGATTGATATATTTCTTTCTATTATCATCTAATTGTACCGTAAATATTTAAAATCGATAAGTTTTCTCTTAAAACTAATTTAAATTGCACGCAAACACCCTAATTTATTGAAAATTGTGATAAAATTATTTTTGATATTATATAAAAAAAGTATTTTGAATATAAGATCTTAGAAATAAATATATTTTAATAATTTTTTATTTTAAATGAGTCAAATTACTTTTCATATTCTCTTGAAGATATTCTCAGTAAAGATGGAAAAGTTGATTTATCGATTTCTCGTGCACTTCTATTACATTGTTTTTGGAGAAAAAATTATATAACATATCTTATATACATTTATAAGCAAACATGCTAATTTAACAGTTTGAACACTATGGCTAAGGAGAGTGTTAGAAAATATCAAGTTTCTATAATAGATGAAGCAGCAGTTTTTTTACAATTAAAATTAAGTTCATTACATCACCCTTTTGCTTTGTGTCCGTGTGAGACAGTTAAATGTCAATTAAAAAAAATAAAAAAAATGAATAAAAATAAATAAATATACACGACTTACTTTCATGCGTTGAGAATTTATGGCAATTTAAAAATTATAAAATAAAATAACATCATGACTGCAGTTTTTTTAAGTTATTATTTTTTAAAAATTGCTTACAAACACCGCTTCAATATTAATTTAATTAAAAAATTTATTTTATACTAATTGTCTCGGTATCATCTATAAAAAACAGAGTGTTAAGAAGATATCAAGTTTCTATTAATAGAATAAATTTCTTTTTTTATATAAAATATTAACTTATGTATACACGACTGTACAATGCGCAAATTGAAAATTAGTGGCCAATTAAAAAATTAAAAGAATAAAATAAAAAAGATAAATTAAAATAAAATATACTACACCACTACTTGACGTTGTTTAACACGTTGAACAATTTAGTGGTCACTAAAAAAAAAAGAATAGAAGCAAAATATAGTCAATCACACCACAAATTGACAGTTTTTGGAATTGTTTTTTAAACAGGAACACCGCTTCAAATTAATTTAATTAAAAAATTTTTTTATTTTAGGAATTCTTTTAATAACTCTGTTAACGGTTTATCTTCGGTGCTCTCTCATTTTGCGCTCTCCTTTATAAATATTCATTCATATTATCTTTGATATAACCAATTCTTTAAATTTTATTATCAAAGCTTTCTTATCTCACTCTTTATCTAATGTCTTGAAATTCATATTTGTTTTGTGAGTGATTGAATTTTGTCGTTAGAGTTGTGCGAATGTGGTTTTAATGTCTTCTCGATTTGAGATTAATATCTTGGTGAAACTATGTATTTGTTCGTCGTTGCGCCTATAGCAATTTTCTGGAAATATGTCACACGAATTACTTGAATGGTAAATATTTTTCAATGTTA
>PGWS01006440.1:0-11302 GCA_002896235.1 Cicer reticulatum
TGCTCTGATGACTGTAAATGATTTTTTTAATGTAATAATGATCTGATTTTGATAAATAGCATGTGTACTGTTATGCTAAGATGCCCTGATACTTCTGTTTCTATGATATGATAATGGTACATATATGATATGAAATATTGTTAATATTATGTCTTGAAATGCTCAACTCAAGTTAAAATTGTATGATTGTCACTTATGCAAAAAGGGAGATTGTGGACTTTAGTCCTTTGAATCCTAATTTTGACATAATTAACAAACATACAATGTTCATACATCATATGATAAATCTAACATTTTAATTGAGCAAGATTTCAGGAACAACAATTCAATCCTGCACACTTGATACAAATAGCTTGGAACACAAGAAATCAACAAAAGTTGATCATTGACTGAGTAAATCGATTGGGAAATCGATTTCATAACAAGGGTGTAAGGAAACATAACTGTTTGTGATTGTATAATTGATTAGGCAATCGACTGGCACAATTAGAAATGAAAATTGCACAAGTCAGTGGCACCCTGTTTTACAGGCTAATCGATTGTACACATCACATAGTAAAACTGATTGAAACCAATCGACTGGCAAATCGATTGATCAAGTCACAGTGAGAATCCAATTTTCTAGGGTAATCGATTGGCAAATCAATTGCTTAGATAATATTTGAAAAATAACTTGACCTGTGACAAAACACAATCGATTGGACAATCTATTGTGAGAATTTCAATCATGTTAAGTTTGGTTGCAATCGATTGGGAAATCGATTGAACTAAATATCAGGTAAGAACTTTTCAGGAAAATACAAACAAATCGATTGGCACTTCGATTAACATCAAAATAACTAAGTCACTGTCTTGAACACAATCGATTGCAAATCGATTGAAAGAACCTTTTTGAAATCACAGTGAACTTTGAGCTTGTGGCCAAATCGATTCTGAGTATTTGTAAATCGATTATGAGACTTAATAAATCGATTAAGTAATCGATTGGTGTGATTTTTTACTTTGAACAAAACACCTGCAATCGATTATGAAATCGATGCATATAAGTCTTAACATAATTCACTGAAAAGAGTTTGTTTAAAGAATCGATTGACAAATCGATTGGCTTATGTAGTTTCAAGATTCAAGAAAAACAAGACCCGCGATAATCGATTGGCAAATCGATTAGACCTGTTTTATAACTTTAATGAATCGATTGGCAAATCGATTTATTAGTTGTTTTTCAGAAACTATATAAACTGTTTTCAGTCATTCTCTCATTAACAATGATAAACACTCATAAACTCTCATTAACACAATACAACACATTGTTAACATTCTGATAGTGCTTTTTCAGATCAAAGCCAAAAAGATTATCCATAATCATTGAGAGAGCTGAAAAAGTATTCTTGAGAGAAAAGACAAGTTCTCATAATCCATCATTGAATAACCAGATTCGTGAGAAGACACATTGTTCAAGATTGAAGACTTCTTTTATTCTGTTTGAAATAAATACTTTGTAAAGAAAACGACTGCTAGAAATCCAGCTAGAAACTGGTGGCGATCTTCTTGGGTGAGAGGCCTCATCAAGAATGAGCCGTACTTTGATTTTGTGTGAGTCTGCCGATTGACTACAAGGATCAAGGGGTGAGCAATAGGAAAGAGATTGTGAGAGATAGATAGGTTTCGAGGAAACTGGACAATCTGTAAACAATTCACAATTCTTTCTATTGGAGAAAAAGCTGAAATCCAGTTGGATTGTCAGGACTGGATGTAGGTTGTCTAGTTGACAACTGAACCTGGATAAATCTTGGTGCATTCTATCCCTTATCTTTTTACTTTTAATTGCTAATCTTGTATGCCGCATTATAATTCCGCTGTGTATGTAATATTGCTTTAATTTGATTAAAGACTGATATATTCTGATTATTTCGAGGTCATAATAATCAACAATTGGCCTCAGAGCTTGACTTTTCGAGAGATAAAACTCATAATAGGAATATGGCCTCAACTGATTTTCTGGGAGAAGGCGCATCACTAGCAAGACCTCCAGCATTCAATGGAACAACTTATATGTACTAGAAGCACAGGATGCTGATATTCCTGGAAGCCAGTGGCATAGACATCCTTGACGCTGTTGAAAATGGCCCATACATTCCCAAGATTGCAGGAACAAATGACTCGATGATTCCCAAGCCCAGAGCCGAATGGTCTGAGGACGATAAAAAGAAGGTAGGTTATAATGCTAAAGCTAAGAACATTATAACATCTGCTTTGTGTGCAGAAGAAATTCTTTAGGGTATGAAACTGCAAATCAGCAAAGGAAATGTGGGACATTCTTCAAGAAACACATGAAGGAACCACAAATGTGAAAAGAGCTCGCGTAAATACACTTATGCACGAATTGTTCAGCATGAAGAAAGATGAATCTATAAGTGATCTACAGACGAGATTTACACACGTGATAAACAACCTTCATGCACTGGGAAAACAGGTGGAGAATGAACAGCAGATCGGAAAGATTATGAGGTGTCTAACCAGAGAATGGCAGCCCAAAATAACTGCTATAGCTGAATCTAAAGATCTAGCAAAGATGACAACAACAACACTATTTGGAAAACTAAGGGAACATGAAATGGAACTGCATTGGCTGGACGAATCAGAACTGGAAAGCAGGAAAAAGAAAGGATTATCCTTGAAAGTCCAAGCCCATCAATCGAAAACTGAATCAGAAAGCTGCTCAGATGAATCAAGCAATGAGACTGAAGAGCCTGAGATCGGGTTGCTTGTCAAGAAATTTAAAGAAATTTCTGAAGAAGAAAGACAACAAGTTTAGAAAGCCATCCAGCTCTAAGACTAGTGAACAACAAGACAATTACATGCTATGAATGTGGTAAACTGGTCACATAAAGTCAGAATGCTAAATTGCAGAACAAAAATAGAGCTACAAAACCAAAGGCAAGGAAACCAGTCACCAAAACCAGAAAAGCTTATATTGCATGGAACGACAACGAAGAATCCTCTACCTCTTCAGATGAAGAAGAAGCGAATCTGTGTCTCATGGCAAATACCGACTCAGAATCAGAAAATGAGGTTAGTTCACAACCTAATCCAACCTATGATGAGCTACAAGAAGCTTTCAATGAGCTGCATGATGATTATGTGAATTCCATAAAACAATTGTTAAGAACAAAAGAAAATGCTTTGAACAAATGAAAAATGACCATAAAGAAATTGAAAATTTATGTGAACAACTGAAAAAGGAATCACATGACAAATCTGCAAAATGCATTGAACTTGAGAATATTGCTGCATCATTAAAATCTGATTTATTGAAGTTTGCTAATAGTAAAGATAAACTGAATGTCATACTTAGCAATCAAAGACATGTTCATGAAAAATCTGGTTTAGGATATACACCAAATATGCATGTTAAAAGAAATAAAAACATATATGATATTGGTTATATGCAAACCAGAAATGTCAAACATGGTCAAAAAATCTGCTATTGCTAAGAGTATGTATGACATCTTTTACTAAACCAAACAAACATTCATCCTTTGATTGCAAATGTCATTTCGTTGCAGAAAGGGACATTTGTATCAAATTGCAAAATTTAAAAAATAGCCAATAGAGGATGGAAGCAATTTTGGATAGCAAAGAATCTGTGTTTGACACTAACAACCAGGACCCAATTAAAATTGGGACCTAGAAACAAAATTCTGATTGTATGTGCAGGTGTGCTTGACATCCACTAAGCATTCATGGTATTTAGATAGCCGGATGCTCAAGCACATGACAGATGACAATCCAATCCTGTCCTTGACATTAAGAGGAAGAGGCTTTGTCAAATTATGGTGACAACAACAAGAGGAAAGATTATTGGAATTGGTGACATAGGCAATGAGTCAACTGCAGGTATAAAAAATGTGTTATATTTTGAAGGATTAAAACACAACTTGCTGAGTATAAGTCAGCTATGTGATAAAGGTTTTCAAGTATGTTTTTCATCACAATCTTGCATTATTGAGCATAAAGATGACAAACACATAAAGCTAGTTGGTGACAGAATTAATAACATTTACATGTTAGATTTCAATTCTGTACCAAGTACTATATGCTGCTTGTTATCTAATTCAGATGAAACATGGCTATGGCATAAAAGAATAGCTCATATACATATAAATCATTTGAATAAACTTGTTAGCAAACAGCTAGTCTTAGGTCTACCAAATAGGAAAGTTTTCTAAGGATAGACTGTGTGATTCATGTGAGAAAAGTAAACTGGTTAAGACTCCATTTCCCTCTATAGATTTGGTTAGAACAAATAGAGTTTTTGCAGCTAGTTCACATGGACCTTTTGGGACCTGCCCAAGTTAGGAGTTTAGGTGGAAACCTGTATGGATATGTGTTGGTTGATGATTACTCAAGGTTCACATGGACTTATTTTCTGGCTCATAAGAGTGATACATTCTAAATTTTTAAGAAATTTGTTGCTATTAGTCAAAACTGAGAATGACCAGAAAATTGTTTCAATAAAGTGATCATGAGGTGAATTCCAAAATGATGCTTTTCAAAATTATTGTGAACAACATGGAATCAACCACAATCTGCCCTAGGACACCACTAACAGAATGGGGTAGTGGAGAGAAAAATTTATCCCTAGAGAGTTAGCTAGGACCATGCTAAGGACTTTTTAACCTGACCTAAGTAACTTGGCAGATGCTATTAGTACAGCCACCATGTTGTTCATCGAGTTCTCATTAGCTCCTGCTTAGGAAAACACCCTATGAGCTTTACAGGGTAGAAAACCAACCTTCGCTAGTTTTATGAATCTTGGTTGTAAGTGCTTGTGTTGAACAATGGCAAACCACCTTAGGTAAGTTTGAACCCTAAGGCAGATGAAGTATCTTTTTTAGATATTCCCAAACTAGTCAAGGCCTATAGAATCTATACAACAAAAGAAACAAAGACCATAGAAGAGTCAGTTCCATATAAAGTTTGATGAATTATTTACAGAAAAACTTGAACAAAACTCCTTCTAAGGTTGATGACTTTTTGGACGAGTTGTAGAATCTGAACCACTAGAACAACCTATAGCTGACCCTCCAACTAGATCAGACCTTGTAGACCTATAGAAACCAGTGAGTTGCCTAAGGAATGGAAGTTCATCAGAAACCACCCTTTAGACAACATTATAGGCGATATCTCTAAAGGTGTTGCAACTAGGGGAAGCCTTAGTCAGTTTTGTAACTTTACAGCCTTTGTGTCTCAGATATTGAACCTAAGAATATTAAGGAAGCCCTGTTAGATAGTGAGTGGATACTTGCTATGCAAGAGGAGTTAAAACCAGTTGAGAGAAACAAGGTGTGGAGTTTAGTACCTAGACCAGAGGGTAAGCACATCATAGGAACCAGATGGGTGTTTAGAAACAAATTGATGAGAATGGTGTGATAACCAGGAACAAAGCTATACTAGTATAGCAAGGGTTATAGTCAAGAGGAGGAAATAGTTTTAGATCGAACCTATGCCCCTGTAGCTAGATTAGAAGCCATACGAATTTTATTGGCTTATGCTTGATCTATGGGACTTTAATCTTTATCAAATGGATGTGAAGTGCCTTCTAAGGTGACTTCAGAGGAAAGTTTTTTGTAGCCAAACACCTGGTTTTGAAAATCCTGATTTTCCTAATCATGTGTAAAGCCTCAAGGCCCTCTATGGGTTAAAACAAGCTTCCAAGAGCTTGGTATGAGAAGCTCAGCAATTTCCTTATTCATAAACTTTTTAAGAGGAATGTTGAAAGACTCTTTTCAACAAAAACTACTGGAAATGATACTTGCTTGTCCAAGTATATGTTGATTGACATAATATTTTGGATCTACATTAAATTGTGCAAAGAATTTGAAAATTTGATGAAAGGTAATTTGAAATGTCAATGATGGTGAACTATCATACTGTCTTGGGATTTGTCAATTAACCAAAGCAAGCAAGGGCATTTTCATTAGTCAATCTAATACTGTTTGATTTGATAAAGAAATTTTGTTTTGAAAACCTTAAGTCCATTGATACTCCCATGAGTCAAGGAAATTACTTAGACAGAGATGAGAAAGGTAAACCTGTAGATGTTACTAGGTTTCGTGGTATGATAGGATCTTTGCTCTACCTTACAGCAAGCTGACCAGACATCATGTTCAGTGTTTGTATGTGTGCAAGGTACCAATCAAATCCAAAGGAATCTCACTTCAGTGCAGTTAAGAGAATTTTCAGATATCTATTAGGAACTAAGAGTCTCGATTGTGGTATCCAAAGGGATCAACCTGTACCTTAGTTGGTTACTCAGATTCAGACTTTGCCGGATGTAAACTCGACAGGAAAGTACCTCAGGAACTTGTCATTTACTTGGAAACTCTCTTGTGTCATGGTTCAGTAAGAAACAGACCAGCATTGCTTTATCGACTGCTGAAGTTGAATACATTGCAGCTGGGAGCTGTTGTGCTCAGATACTTTGGATGAAACAGCACTTATTGGATTTTGGTGTTGACTTGGGAACAGTACCTATCATGTGTGATAACACAAGTGCATAAGTATTACCAAGATCCCAGTGATGCACTCCAGGACCAACACATTGAAGTAAGACATCATTTTATAAGGGATCACTTTCAAAATGGAAATCATTAAGCTAGAGTATGTTAACACAGCCGAACAGCTAGCTGACATCTTCGCAAAAGCGTTTACCAAGAAGAATTTTCCTGCATATAAGGATGAAACTAGGGATCATTGATCCCTAGTGAGGTCCCCAGAATTCAAAGTTCAGAAATTTTTTTTAACTTGCCCATCGTCGATTGGGAAAATCGACTAGTTCAGATTTCAACGGTATAGGGTTTTTAAATAGGAACAGTTATCAATCGATTTCTGCACTGCATTTCTCCAGATTTCACTAATTTTCTTTTGTCTGCTTCATCTCTCTGTTTCTGCAATTGTTATTTGTTACTGTCTACATTCAATCTACTTCAATCTACGATTATGGCACGAGTTTAACAAACCCAGGCACACACCCCTCACCTTCATCATTCAACCAGTGAAACCCATTCCCACCACTACTTTAACCAAAAGAGTACCCAACTACACATAAAATTCTTGCCAAAGCCAAAGGCAAGGCACCTGCTACTATTCAAGAGAAACCTAAAAGAGAAAGGAACCACCAACGGAAAAACTCATGGCTGATGCCATGAAGGAAATCTCACAAAAAGAAGAAGAAGAAACCAGTTTGTTCACCCCCTCCCAAGAAAGTTACTGCATCCAAGGAAAAAAGATGCAGAACCCACCATACCATCAGACTTTCTGAAGAGAAAAATCATGAGGGTCGGACTCTGGTTTTGCTACTTTGATACAGGCGGTTTACTTTTCAGAACCATCTGAGATTTCATGGTCTTGAAAGCTTTCTGTCTTCTACTCTTGATAGTTATCCAAGATTGATAAGGGAATTTTATTCAACGTTCAAGCTGACTGAAGAAGGTTTTAAGGCTCAGGTTAAAGGGAAAAGGATTGCTATGTCCTTTGATGATTTCTCTACTTTATCAGGATTGCCATTTCACGGAAAATCTATAGACGGCAGTTCTGAAGCTGATACGGCTGACGAAGGATGGGAAGAATCGGTTGACAGGCATACTGCTGTTTAGGACCTGATGATTGATGGTTTTGTTGAAACCATTTCATTACCTATCGGTCAAATGAAGGTCCAACATCGAATGCTGATGTACACGCTGACCAGGATGCTTGTACCACGTTCAGCAAACCATGTAGTAGTCCAGAAGTTGGATATATTACTGTTATGGGGTTTATCAAAGGAGCTCAGGATGAGCTGGGCATGGATTGTGCTAAGGCACATGCTGGAAGCTTCACAGAGTAAGCTAATGCTGCCTTATCCACAGCTGATTACCAAGTTTCTGAAACACTTCAGGTATCGTTTGTTTAATGAAGAATCTGCAAAGACCACTCTAATTTTTGGAGAATCAATTGTAAACCAGATGCAATTGAAAAGATTACATGGGTTTTGGATGAAGACCTCAGCCTACTGTTGAACCCAGCTCAACCTCAACCACAACCTCAGCCTCAACCAGCTACTGAAAAACAGCCCCTCCTGAGTTGTTGCAAAGATAATGGAATTCATAGAAGCTCATATGGCACACAATGCCAAGATGCTAGAATCACAGTCCAGAATGGAAGCAAATCTAAGGACTCTCCAGGCATCCCTGAATTCAGTTGTTCAGGATGCTGATGCTATTCAAGCACATTGGGCATCAAGCTGTCATTTGAAGACATCGCAGACATCGTCGTCAAGCAATAGAGAACCTAATCCAACTCCCCCTAGATCACCCTACGACTCACGTTGAGGAGACACCTGCTGAGGGGTAATACAGCGGTCTCTGCCTCTCCCATAGATAATAGTGAGGACTAGCCTAGTTTAGGAGATTAGGAGTTTCGGATCTGGGTTGTTTTGTAATGACTTGATGTATTCATTTCATCTATATCTATAATGCATTAGAACGTTTATTCCATCTCTCTCTGAATTCATTTGTCTGATATGCTCATTTATTGCTCTGATACACAATGTTTTATGATTTCAACCCCCAATGCTTATGTTCATTAACATAGGGGGAGGAAATTTGTTTCTGCCTTTTTGCCTTAACTGACAAAGGGGGAGAAAAATTATAACTTGCTTATGACTGCTGCTGCATATTTTTTGATACTCTGCTCTGATAAGAATGAATTATTAAAATGCTCTGATTTTTTGATAAATAGCATGTGTACTGTTATGCTAGGATGCTCTGATACTCTGATTTTATGATCTGATAATGGTACATATGATGCTATGAAATGTTGTTAATATTATGTCTTGAATGCTCAACTCAAGTTAAAATTGTATGCTTGTCACTTATGCAAAAAGGGGAGATTGTTGGGACTTTAGTCCTTTTAATCCTAATTTTGACATAATTAACAAACATACAATGTTCACAGTACATCATATGATAAATCTAACATTTTAATTGAGCAAGATTTCAGGAACAACAACTCAACCCTACACACTTGAGACAAATTGCTTGGAACTCAAGAAATCAACAAAAGTGAATATTCACTAAGTAAATCGATTGGGAAATCGATTTCACAAAAGGGTGTAAGGAGAACATAACTATTTGTGGTTGTATAATCGATTAGGCAATCGACTGGCGCAATTAGAAATGAAAAATTGCGCAAGTCAGTGGCAACCTGTTTTAACAGGCTAATCGATTGGCAAAATCGATTGTACACATCACAAAGTAAAAACTGATTGAAACAAATCGATTGACAAATCGATTGAACAAGTCACAGTGACAATCCATTTTTCTAGGCTAATCGATTGGCAAATCGATTGCTTAGACAATATTTGAAAAATAACTTGACCTGTGACAAACACAATCGATTGGACAATCTATTGTGAAAATTTCAATCATGTTAAATTTGGTTTTAATCGATTGGGAAATCGATTGAACTAAACATCTGGTAAGAACTTTTCAGGCAAATACTACCAAATCGATTGGCACTTCGATTAATATGAATATAGCTAAGTAACTGTTTTGAACACAATCGATTGGCAAATCGATTGAACGAAATATTTTGAAATCACAGTGAACTTTAAGCTTGTGGCTAAATCGATTCTGTGTATTTGTAAATCGATTATGAGACTTAGTAAATCGATTAAGTAATCGATTGGTGTGATTTTTATTGGAACAAAACACCTGACATCGATTATGCAATCGATTCATATAAGTCTGAACATAATTTACTGAAAAGAGTTTTTAAAAGAATCGATTGGCAAATCGTTAGTTTATGTAGTTTCAAGATTCAAGAAAAACAAGACTCGCGATAATCGATTGGAAAATCGATTAGACCTGTTTTATAACTTTAATGAATCGATTGGTAAATAGATTGATTAGTTGTTTTTCAGAAACTATATAAACTGTTTTCAATCATTCTCTCATTAACACATGAAAAACATTTTGAATATACTTCAGAACACTGAAGAACTCTTAAGAACATATTGTTAACATTCTGATATTGCTTTTTCAGATCAAAGCCAAAAAAGATTATCCATAATCATTGAGAGAGGTGAAAAAGTATTCTTGAGAGAAAAGACAATGTTCTCATAAACAATCATTGAATAACCAGATTCGTGTGAGATACATTGATCAAGATTGAAGACACTTTTTGTACTTCTTTTTATTTTGTTTGAAACAAAATACTTTGTAAAGAAACAAATGCGAAAAATCCAGCTAGAAACTGGTGGCGATCTTCTTGGGTGAGAGGCCTCATCAAGAAGGAGCTTGACTTGATTTTGTGTGAGTCTGCCGAGTGACTGCAAGGATCAAGGGGTTAAGAAATAGGAAAGAGATTGTGTTAGATAGATAGGTTTCGAGGAAACTGGACAATCTGTAAACAATTCACAATTCTTTCTATTGGAGAAAAAGCTGAAATCCAGTTGGATTGTCAGGACTGGATGTAGGTTGTCTCGTTGACAACTGAACCAGGATAAACCTTGGTGCATTCTATCCCTTATCCTTTTACTTTAAATTGCTAATCTTGTATGCCGCATTATAATTCCGCTATGTGTATGAATTTGAATAAATCTTGCATCGAATGATTGTATGTTCGATCTTAATTGTAAGCTAGACGTATTCGATTTTCTATATTGCTTTAATTTGATTAAAGACTGATATATTCTGATTATTTCGAGGTCATAATAATCAACAGTTATAAACCCTAATTTGAAAAGTGTAATCCTAGGGAGGACAAAAATGACCTAAATGTTAATCCAATGACACAAACACACCTATTGGATGCACAAGATTGGTTAAAAACGCTAATTGATCTAGAATAAGCCTAGGGAGGACGAAAATGACCTAAATGTTAATCGAGTGATTCAAATGAACTTATTGGATGCACAAGATTGGTTATAAACCCTAATTTGAAAAGAATTATCCTAGGGAGGAAAAAAATGACCTAAATGTTAATCCAATGACACAAACACACCTATTGGATGCACAAGATTGGTTAAAAATCCAAATTGGAGTACAATAAGCCTAGGGAGGACGAAAATAATCAAAATGCTAATCTAGTGATACAAATGAACTTATTGGATGCACAAGCTTGTTTAAAAACCATAATCGGACTAGAATAAGCCTAGGGAGGACGACATTGACATAAATGTTAAACCAATGACACAAAAGAACTTATTGGATGCACAAGTTTAGTTAAAAATCCTAATTTGACAATAATAAGCCTAGGA
>PGWS01006443.1:0-10535 GCA_002896235.1 Cicer reticulatum
AATTTTGCAATTTTCACTTATAATTGACGCAATTTACAAGATTCATCCTATTTGTTATTGTTGTAACAATGAATTTAATCTTCACTCTGCAAAACTACGTCTGTACTAGTGTGGATACCAGACTCTAATAAAGTAGTGTAAATATATGATAATCCTTTGATTTTAGGTATGTTAATGATGAGGACTTACCAAAAATGAACTAATTAGAAATTAAATAAGAATATTTAAATCAAGTCTTTATTAATAATTTTTAGTTTTATTTGTATTTAATTGAATTGTAATTAATTTTAGGTTAAATGGTGTAAATCCAATATGGGTCTAGAGAATTGGTTTTTATTCGTTTTTTAAGAATAAGGTAAATCATTCTTTAATACCTTATAAGATTCTCTTTTGATATATTTTAGTCATATATAATTTAAAATTTAAAATTTTAACCAATGTAAAATAAAGAAAATTTTTTAATCTCTGCAAATTATTATATATGCAGTTTAGTCATTGCTGTTAAGCCAACATATATATTTTTAATGAAACTTTCATACATGTTTATAATCATTATAAAAAGCTCATCACATAAAATGAGATCAAAATCTATTTATGGTTCCATATTTCATTGTTTTGTTTTAATATTTAATTCAAAAAAAATTCATATTAATTTATCTAAAATAAAAATTCTAAAAAAAATTTGTGGAGGCCTTTTATATTATTTTTGAAGATAAACATGTGTTCTTTTTTTTTTGTGGTTAATTTAAAACAAATGAAAAAAAATATATATAGCAGAAATAATAGCTAATTAAACTGAAATGTAACATAGAGAACAAAAATGTCAAGAAAAAATGGAGCTATATCGAATGTGAACCGGTTCACTCGAAAAGAAGTTGTCTGAATATGTTACGGGGTAATTCCAGTCAATATACGTAATTTTATAATAATTATATGATCTTTTTTATAAATAAATTATCATATATGTATTGAGTGTAATATGAAAAAAGAGTACAAAAAATATTAAAAAAAAATAAAAGAATACATTCTTCAACAAATCACCTTGTATACTTAAACTTTTTAAGGAAGTCTTTAATAACTAAAAAAAGTATTTTTTTCTTCAAAATTAGAGTATGAAAAAAAAAACCGATTTAGAATGCAAAACGAATATAGTGGGATTGGTGTAAGTTTTCAAGTTCACAAATGCACACCTGATATTATGTTCAATATTTGGCAATCTAATTTTTAATAGTTATTTTAAAGATGAAAAAAATCACAAAACTTGCTACGTACTATTACTTTTTAAAAAATATTTTGAAAACTTAAAAACAAAAAATTGTTCGTTACATATTTTAGTTTCTATAATCATTCTCTTCTAATATTTTTTCTAAATATTATAAATCAAAATATAATACTTATTGTATGAAATAAAAAATTTAAATTCATAATTTATTTTTAAATATTTCTTAATTAAATATAAAAGTTTTAATAACTTAAAATAAGTAAATGTTTCTTAAGTTTAACTAATTAATACATGCAGTGATGAATACACATTTTATTTGACAAATCTCTAGATCGTGATAGGGACTTTTAAAAGGCGTGCTCAATAAATTTATCACATTTTCTATTAAATAGAAATCATGAATTCAATGAATTGAAGAGGATAGCTCTAATTATTATCCTTTGTCAAGAGTATCGATAAGAATTTCAAGTAATTTAATTAGCTATTAAGTATGTGTTCCAACTAATTAATAATCTAGGCACAATTTAGGATGAAAAAAACTGCACCCATGGATAAATTGATAGGATGACGATCAATAGAGTTTAGGTAGGGTGCTATAGTAAATTAAATAATTATCCAAATGTCTTAAATCTAATCATAAAGTATTATAAAATAATATTTTCTAACTCAAATATTTCAAATTAACACTCGTTACAATACACATCAAATATCTATAATAATACTTTATGACGTTGCAAGTCTTACGATAATATTATTCGAGATCTGTGAAAACAATTGATAGAAGGTTGCAAGTATAATTATAAAGTTATGATTATAAAATATAATTCTTAGTTCTAAAGCAACACTTATTTATCTATTCATCATAATTTAATTTTTAAAAAGTTTTCCAAACGTTATTTTTCGATTATAAATATGTAATGGTCTAGAGATATTATATAGATGTTATACATAAAAAAATTAATTAACTAAAACACTAATATGATAAATAAATAATTTAATATAGATCGGGTGTGGGGCGGGGTGAGTATCATAGTACCCCGTATCCCACTCATACCCGTTAATTTTGCAGGTAGTTATATGTCCTAGTGCCCATACCTATTTGTGAATTTTTTTGCAAGTACCCATTGAGTCTGAATCTAATGTCATTCTTAATAAATGCTATAAAATTCTCATAAGCCACCAACCGTCTAGTTTAACGAGTATATGTAGATAATTAATAATCAAATAAATAAATTTATTTGAATTATTTTAAATTAAATTAGTAAAAGTTATATTTTCATTAAATAGAATAAAAATATAATATAATATTTTATTAAATGTCAATAAGTGAATTTATTAAAATAAATAATAGTTTGTTTCAAAATTCTAATTCAATTGACAATATTATTAGATTGCATGTTATTTTATCGTACGATAAGTCACAATATTTATAGAAAAAATTCGTCAATTTAATTAAAATGATTTGTCGTACAAAAAGATAATAAGAAGAAAAAGAAAAAGAGAAAAGTGGGATCTCCGAGAAGAAAACGGGAAGTGGTGGGGGAATCAGGGTAGGGGTGAGCAGGAACCGTGGGCTGCCCAAATTCGTTCAGTTCGAATGCAATTTTTGTCAAACGAGAGGATTCAAACGGATAATTGAGTAAACAAACGGAAAAAATGGTTTCAATCAGATACATATGATAGGGTTCGGTGTGGAAATCGTAGCCCAACGGAACCCGTTGTCGACCATTGTTAAGTTATATAGAATAACTTTTTATTACGTTTGTATTATTAATATTTACAAGTTTAATAGGGCTTCAAAGAACTAAATAGGTGCATGATGATACATTCATATCATTAGTATTTTTCAAAAGCTAGCATAGGAAAAAGAAAATGTGTTGGATCTTTTGTTTGGCCTTTGGAAAACCCTTCCCCAAACGCCTCCTTTTCTAATAAATAATAAATTTTAAATATTTAACTTCCAATTTTTATTTCTCTTTATTTATCAAGTCTATCATTATGTTTATTAATTTTCACAATAAAACAATAACAACTTATACAATTCTCAATCTTCTTTGTTAAAATAGTTATTCACAATGATTTGCATTTGATTAAAAGTTAGTTTTAAGTAGGTTAGATATATAGTTAATAAAGAATAGTTAGTTTGTTGCTGGACATCAAGTAACTGGTTGAAACTTGATTTTTTTCAAATTCTCTTCTTCCAAATTTTAAATTCTCTAAGGCATACAATTGTTCTAACAATTGGCATCAAAAGTTTGGTTTTAATATAGGGAAACATGAGTGAAAGTGTGAGAATGTCAAAATTGGGAAACACAAGTATGAGTGAAAAAGAGAGAGAAATCATGAATGGATTAGGGAGTTTTCCATCTAATTTGTCAATTCTTGATGGAAAAAATTGGGAAAGAAGGTGTGCATCTATGAGATCATTGCTTGGAGCTCAAGAAGTGTTTGAAGTGGTATAAGATGGCTATGATCAGCTATGTTCAAATCAAATAGAAAGACATCAAACAACATTTAAAGATTCCAAGAAAAGGGACTGCAAGTTATTGTTTTACATCCAACAGAGTGGGGATTCAAACAATTTTGAGAGGATTTCGAAGACATCTACATCAAAGGAGGCATGAGACATCTTGGTGAAGTATTACACGGGTGGTGAAAAAACCAAGAAAGTGAAACTCCAAATGTTGAGAAGGCAGTATAAATTGTTGTAGATGGAGGAGGATGAAAGTGTAGCTGATTATTTCAATCGTGTGCAGGCAATTACCAATCAAATGAGAACTAATGGTGAAGTGATAATTGATGATCATTGAAAAGATTCTGAGAACATTAACACCAAGGTATGATCACATAGTGGTGGCCATAGAAGAGTTAAGAATCTTGAAACATTGAAGGTGGAAGACTTGCAAGGATCCTTAGAAGCTCATGAACTGAGATTAAAAGAAAAGAGAACAATAACTCAAGTGCAAGCACTGCAGGCTCAAGCCAGCAAGAAAACCAGTCAAGATGAAGTGAAATACAAGAAAGGAAAGGGAAAATCCAAGTGGTACAAGAAGTAGGACTCTGATGAAAGGGCTCAAAACTCAAGAAATCATAACAGTAGTGACAATCACATCAAGATATCAAATGGTAAGAATAAGTTTAACAACAAAAGGATTCAATGTTATAATTGTCAAAATTGGGGGCACTTTGCTGATGAGTGTAGATCAAAGAAGGTACAAAGAAATGATTATGAATCTCAGATGGCACAAGTTGAAGACTCATAATCATATGATGTATTGCTGATGGCTACCACAAACTCATATGATGAATTTCCAGAACTGTTGCATCTTGACATAGGCTACTCTAATCATATGAGAAGGCATAAGTTGTGGTTTGTAAGTATTGATGAAAGAGTGAGGAGTGAGATTAAGTTTGTAGACAACAGCTCAGTGATTGCTGAAGGAGTGGGCAAAACGTTGATTCAGATGAGGTATGTCAAACAATATTTTATATGTGACGTGCTTTATGTACCAAACATGAAGAATAATTTGTTGAGCCTTTGACAACTACTTGAAAAAGGATACTCAATGAAGATGCAGCATGGTGAAATAAGAATGTTTGATAGCTCAAGAAGACTGATCTTGAAGGCACCACTCTCAAAGAACATAACCTTCAAGATTGAAATTCAAATCAGTGAGAACCAATGCTTGAATACTAAAGTTAGAAGTGAAAACTGGTTATGGCATCAAAGGTTTTGTCACTTGAATTTCCAAAGTCTTCAGATGTTGTAGGACAGGGTATGTGATCATAGCATTTGGGAACATGTTTTTAGCTTTTTAGTTTGGTATTTAAAAGCTCTTTATAGCTTAGATTAATATTTTTAGCTTGTTTCTAAACTTTGGGTCGAATTTGAATTATAATTTTATTATTTGCATTTTAATTGTATTATTTATATTTTGACTCTTTCTCGCTCTGTAGGTCATAACTTGAGCTCTGGATATCGGATTGGCACATATGAGCAAGCGTTGGAAAGATAAAAATCTGAACTACAAATTTTGTGTTGGAAGGAAAGACAAATTCCGAACTTTACTGGGCCGAAATTGCAAATTTCGTAATCTGGATATTTGTAACAATTTTAGTTAGCGGACCACTTGTTTTTAAACCATAAACCCTAAAGTCCAATATCAAGTACTATATATTGGCCGTTTAGAAATAAACAGTTTTATTTTAATTTCATGGAAGACTAATTTTATAAGATTAATTCACGAGTTCAGAGTTTCATCAACACCTTGAGATTCAGGTTACACTGTCAATTTCTATTCATGATTCTAGTCTTGTTTATTTGATTATATTGACATTTTGATTGCTTAAATTGAATCAAATTCACACATGATTGATTACCCTTGTTTCATCAATTCTATAGTCAAATAAGAATAGAATCACAAATTAGAAATTAAACTCATTGATAGAATCTGTGATAGGTTTGAAACTCGAATAAGTGGATTAATTCTTTTGTTCATCCGTTAAAACAAAAATCTAAAAAACCCATTTTTAATTTCAATTTTCAATTCGGTTATTATTACTATATCAGAAGTCCTTGCGAAACGATTCGAGTTATTACCTCTATTTACATTTTATCAATTGTATTTGACCCGTGTGCGACAGCGGATCAAATTGGCGCTGTTGGAGTCTCTGATAATAATATTAAACCTATTTTAGGCGACTGTCAGGATTGGCTCAGAATTTCGCGAGAAAATCAGAAAAAAAATACAAGTGAACAGGACTCCGTAAAGTTTCCTTATATCGGAAACAACGGTCAATACCCAAATTCCTTTTGGTAGACCTTTTTTTTCAATTTTTTAATTTTCATATTCTCCAAAAATTCCAAAAAAAATTTGGTTGCCTTTAATTTGAATTTTAGAAAATTTTTATGGTATTTTTATATTTTTTTTGGATTTTTATTTGATGGGGTTTCCTTTTTCACTTCAATTTTAGAATTTGGGAATTGTTGGAAATTTTCAGAATTGTTATTTTTGTATTGCATTGTTATGAATAATGCATGACTAAGGGCTAGTTCTGTGAATCTTCATTCTCTTGAACCTGAATAGTTAGATACTGAAATTGACAACTTGTTGCAAAATATGGCTGATGCGAATAATAGAACCTTAAGACAGCTTGTTATACCTAATGTCAATTATAATGCATTATGTATCACATATCCTGAAGTTAATGTACCATTTGAACTTAAATATGGTTTAATACACTTGCTTCCAAAGTTTAATGGTCTTGCAGGCGAGGATCCCCATAAACACTTGAAGGAATTCCATATTGTATGTTCTACCATGAAGCCTCAACGAGTCACATAAGACCATATTAAGCTGATAGCCTTCCCATTTTCACTCCAAGGTGCTGCCAAGGACTGGTTATACTACCTTCAACCAGGTTCTGTTACAAGTTAATTGGAATGATCTCAAGATATTTCTAGAAAAATTCTTCCATGCCTCAAGAGTTGCTTCAATCAGAAAAGAAATATATGACATCTGGCAGATTGATAGGGAATCATTACATGAGTATTGGGAGAGATTCAAAAAATTAGTGTCAAGTTGTCCTCATAACCAGATTTCTGAACAATTGCTCATCCAATATTTTTATGAAGGCTTGCTACTTATTGATAGAAGCATTATGGATTGCTGGTGGGGGAACACTTGTCGATAAGACCCCATAAGCAGCAAGGACTTTGATTGAGAACATGTCCATTAATTCTCAGCAGTTTACAACTAGAAGCAATTCAACAGTGTTGACAAAGGGTGTGAATGAAATTCAAGCTTCTTCCCACAAGAATTTAGAAGGAAAACTTGATGAGCTTACATCTTTAGTAAAAAATTGGCAATAGGTAAAACCTAAGCAGTGGTATGTGGTATTTGCACTTCTCTGGAGTATCCTTCATATTCATGTCCTACATTGCAAGAAGATACAATTGCTGATGCTCCTCAAGTGTATGCAGCAAATGTATACAATCTTCAAGCCAACTATGATCTATCATCTAAGAGGTACAATCCTGGTTGGAGAAACCACCCCAACCTGAGATGAGGGGATTCATATGCACAACAGCAACCTAGGCAGCAGCAACAAAGTATTCCTTAACAACAAAACAATGCACCTTCATTAGAAGACCTCGTTAAGCAGATGGCTGTCCAGAATCTCCAATTTCAACAAAGAACATATTCCACTATTCAAAATTTGGAAATAAAGATTGGTCAGCTAGCCACTTCAATCAATCAATTGAAGACTCAGGGGTCAAACCAATTGTCTGCCTAGTCAGTAGTAAATCCAAATGCTCCCAATGTCAGTGCAATTACATTGAGGTTTGGGAAGGCTGTTGAAATACCAAAGGTACCTGAAACTGCAGTGAAAAATAACAAGGTTGTTGAGGATACTTTCATATTTGAAACTGTTGATGTTGAGCAAAATATACCACTTCCTTTTCCTCAAAGGGAAGTGAAGACTAAGAAAATGGATGAGGCAGATAGGGACAATGAGATCCTGGATACATTTAGGAAGGTGGAATTGAACATTCCCCTCCTTGAAGCAATTAAACAGATTCCAAGATATGTAAAATTTCTAAAAGATTTGTGCACACACAAGAGAAGGTTAAAAGGTAATGAAAGAGTAAACATGGGGCGAAATGTTTCAGCCCTCATTCAGCCCATGCCTCAGAAATGCAAAGATCCATGAACTTTTTCCATTCCATGTACCATAGGCAATAGTCAATTTGAAAATGTTATGTTAGATTTAGGAGCTTCCATTCACGTTATGCCTGCATCTATTTTTAACTCTTTTGCTCTTGGACCTTTACAAAGTACAGGTGTTACCATTCAATTGGCGAACAGGAGCAATACTCGTTCCGCTGGACTTGTGGAGGATGTACTTGTTCGAGTTAATGAATTGATATTTCCTACAGATTTTTACATTCTGGACATGGAGGGAGAGAATAAGTCCAACAAGGCGCCTATCATCTTAGGCAGACCATTCTTGAAAACTGTTAGAACAAAAATTGATGTGCATGCTGGAACTCTATCCATGGAATTTGGTGATAACATTATAAAATTTAACATCTTTGATGCTATGAAACACCTCATGGAAGAGAATTCGATTTTTCAAATTGAATTGCTTGCTGATTTGGTTGATGACACTTGCCCCGACATGTTTGCTACTGATTTTCCTTCATTTTCTGGTTTTGATGATACTTATACTTGTGAATTCTGTACAGATACTCAATTGTGCTCTGAGTGTGCTGAGATCGAAGTTTCCTTGCAGGTTGATCATTGTGTTGATATTGATATTTCTACTAACATAATTGATTTTGCAGACTTAGCTTCGGCCACTGGTGTTGTACCTTCCATTGAACAACCATCGACTATAGAGCTTAAACCACTTCCTGAAAATTTGAAATATGCATATTTAGAAGGAAATGGCAAGTTACATGTGATCATTTCAGCCAAACTTGACGATGAACAGGAAGATGCGATGTTGCAGATTTTGAGAAAACACAGGAAGACAATTGGATGGACCTTGGCTGATATTCTTGGTATTAGCCCATCCATGTGTATGCATAGGATACTACTAGAGGACGGGGTAAAATCAGTTAGGCTGCCCCAAAGGCGACTTAACCCATTAATTTTGGATGTTGTAAAAAAAGAAGTGACCAAGCTCTTGCAAGCAGAAATTATATACCCCATCTCTGATAGTCAATGGGTGAGCCCGGTGCAGGTAGTCCCTAAGAAAATTGGACTCACATTGGTTAAAAATGAAAATAATGAACTTATCCCCACACGAGTGCAGAACAGCTGGAGGGTATGCATCGATTATAGGAGACTAAACCAGGCAACTAGAAAGGATCATTTTCCTTTGTCGTTCATTGATCAGATGCTTGAACGTTTGGCTGGTAAGTCACATTATTGTTTTCTTGATGGTTTTTTTGGTTATTTTCAGATCCATATTGCACTAGAGGACCAAGAATAGACTACATTCACTTGTCCTTTTGGCACATTTGCCTACAGGAGGATGCCCTTTGGCCTATGCAATGCTCTTGGCACTTTCCAACGCTGCATGATTAGTATTTTCTCTGACTTGATAGAAAATTGTATTGAAGTTTTCATGGATGATTTTACTGTGTATGGTTCCTCATTTGATGCATGCTTGAACAATTTAGATAGAGTTTTGCATAGATGTATTGAAACTAACCTTGTGCTGAATTATGAAAAATGTCATTTTATGGTTGAACAAGGCATAGTTTTGGGACATGTGATCTCTAAAATGGAATAGAATGGATCCTGCCAAGATTGATGTGATTTTCAAAATTTTTGCCTTACCCATCTTGCATCCGCGAGATTCGTTCTTTTCTTGGCCATGTAGGTTTTTACATACGCTTTATCAAGGATTTCAGCAAGATAGCTCTTCCGCTGTCAAATTTGTTGCAAAAAGATGTCAGTTTCACCTTCGATGACAAATGCAAGAAGGCGTTTGATTTCTTAAAGGCAACACTGACATCTACTCCCATAATTCAACCACCCAATTGGACCATCCCTTTTGAAATTATGTGTGATGCATCTAACTATGCCGTGGGAGAAGTCCTTGCACAAAGGGTTGGTAAGGTTGTCCATGTTATTTACTATGCTTCTAGGACTTTAGATTTTGCACAGGCTAATTATACTACCACTGAAAAGGAACTTTTAGCTATTGTTTTTGCACTTGATATGTTTAGATCATATTTGTTAGGTTCGAAGGTAGTTGTTTTTACTGACCATGCAACTTTGAAGTTCTTGTTGAAGAAACCAGAAGCAAAACCGAGATTGATCCAGTGGATGTTGTTACCCCAAGAATTTGATTTAGTGATTAAAGATAAGAGTGGAGCTGAAAATTTGGTGACAGATCATTTAAGCAGAATAGAAATGGATGAGGACCCCATCCCCATTCAAGATGACTTCCCTGTTGACTCGAGTTTCTTTTGGCCCACTTTGTTTAAAGATGCTTTTGAGACTTACAAAACTTGTGAACAGTGCCAAATAGTAGGAACAACAATCACTCGTAGAAGTGAGATGCCTTAACAACCTATGCTTTTCTGTGAAGTATTTGATGTGTCGGGCATTGACTTTATGGGCCATTTTCCTGTATCTTTTGGTTATGTGTATATTTTACTGGTTGTTGATTATGTTTCGAAGTGGGTGGAAGCAATACCCACTAGGAATAATGATTCTAATGTTGTTGTAGGTTTTATCAGATCAAATATTTTTTGCAGGTTTGGAATACCCGGAGCCATCATAAGTGATCAAAG
>PGWS01006451.1:0-10378 GCA_002896235.1 Cicer reticulatum
TTAAGTCCAAATGAACATTTTTTTTCTCAATGTCACTCTTATAACAACAAGAATTTAGATCAAGGTCAATTAACCAACAATAATAACAATTGCTATATATGATTACCTTTTCAAGACATGGAGCATGAGTTGATGTAGAGGAATGCATTTGCACTGTAGCCTCATTTGGGGAACCATTAGCATCACCATGAGAAAATCCATATTAATTTGAGGATTGCAATGTTGCATTAGAGTTTTGAAAGCATGTTTCAATTTACCAATCTTATCTTCAAAATTTTCCACTAAGACTGAGACTTCTTTATTGTGTGCTTTTTTCAAAGCATTTATCTCCTCCTTTCACTTTAAGGAAGTTTTAGTTACGTTTCTCCCATAACAACGTACCATGCCAGGACGCTCCTTTCCAAAAATAGCTTCAAATGCTTCTGTATCACTTTCTCCATTTTCAACCATTTCTTGAAGTTGGGACTAGCAAAAATTACAAGTAATTATTGTTACCTACTATTATAAACAATATTTTATGAAAAAATAGAGTATATATGTAAGTTATTCTAACAATATCTTTTAACTTACAATTACTTTTTCAGTTTCTACATCCAATGGTTTTCCTTTATTTCCTTTCTGAGTTTCAACAAAAATTTCTGCTTGAGTAGGCTCTCTTTTTTCCTTTGCAAGCTGCACAAATAAAAAGAATTCCAAAACAAAACAACCCATAATTTAACACAACAAAATTTGAAAGTATATACCATAAGTAAAGGATGAAAAAAATTTACAAATTTTTCACGAGCTAAAGAGAATTTCTTGGGACCCATTTGATGCACCCATTTTAGTTGAGCTCTATTTCTAGTGTTCCTTTCACTGATTGCCTGCATTTATAGTTGAAGAAATTACTACGGTAAATTTTACTTACATATATTATTATACACAAAATGAGGCATAATACATAAGATAATTAATAATCTTACTTGTGGTTTTGAATTCCAATATTCACAAAGCTTCCTAAAATGAGATTCTGGCACCTTTGGAGGACGATGTTTGAGTCTCTCGGTCAGGTTGGAATACTTCAAAAAATGATCCTTCTTAATTTTGTGCTTATATCTTCTCCATGCATCTCTAACGGTAGTCTCAACCCAATCTCGTGCTTCAATCGGCAAGACAAACTTTTGCTACAAAAATTATTAGATAAAAAACATCATGAAATCAATTTTATTTTTTTAATAATCAGACATTCAAACTCACACATACATTAGTATATCTCCAGAAGCGTCTTATATTTTTATCGGGCATTCCTGACCAATTTGTGTATATCAACATTTTGAACAATATCTATATTATTGCATGAACATGCAATGCATTGATGTAACATTTTCATAAGTTCTTTTGTTTGGTGTTTCTAACTTTAATGAAAATTCATCAAAAGATGTTAGGAATATTTCAATGTATATTAAAAAATATAAAAGTAAGTGTATGCATAATAATTAAAAATAATAATATTTACGTTGTACAACTTCTTTGTCACCACCTGAAAATCTTTCATAGCTTGTGGTTGCCCAATCTTAGGTCTCTCCATTTTCTTTGTAACAATGTGTCTGTCTAGGTTGCCATCAATCTTTCGAATTCTTTCTCTATGAGTTCTTTTTTTTTGTTTATGGTTGTTATCTCATTTATTGAGATTTAATCAAAAAACGATATCTAGAATCATTTATCTACTAAGATGAAATTCAAATAAAAATATTACATATGTACATATTTATAAAATCTAATCATTGTGAACAAGAATTTAGTTTTTACCTTCTACAACTTCTACAATCTCGTTGAACTATTTCTCTATTATTTCCCTGCAACATCTCCATGCAACCTTAGTCAATTTTTTCTTTCTTAATCTGCTTGAATTTCTTTGGCCAATCAAAAAAACTTGATCTTGCTTGGACGGAAAATCGAAAACTTTTAGTATGAGTTTGACCAATCTTTCTAACTGAGATCATCATGCTTTTACAACTCTTACTTTTTCCATGTGGGTAACGACGTATGAACTACAAAGAATAAAACATATAAATATTACATGAAACTATACAATATATTTAACTAAGACAATGCATGGTGAAATAATATTGATCCAACAAAAGGAAAAAAAAACATATTAAAATAACTACCAATAATAATACAATGATTAATTCAAAACAAGAATCATCAATGGTTTGCATCTTCACTTTCAAAAAACTATCTATATAATCACTTCGCATGTTCTTTTTGTGATTGTGAAGTTCTGAAAAAGTCATTCGTAAGATACTCATCGGGTACGTCTTCCTAACCAAAATCTTACTTCACAAGCATCCTTCGAGTCTATCAAGATTTGTTGAAATATCATATCTTTGACATTGAAATAAAAATATTTCTTCCCATGTCAAAATAATTCCTGGAGATTGCCTCAAAAATAGGTTTGTTTTGTTAAAAGGATTCATAAAGAAGTATTGTTGAACTATGAGATGGCAATAACAATGGAGTAAATTTTTTGTAGCACTTTTTGTTAGAGGAAACACATGTCAACCCATATTTCTTCTCAGCCACAAACCAATCACATTTGAACAATACAATATGTTTAGTTGATCATAATATGCTAATCTAAGATATCTTTACTGCCCCATAGAGTCACACAATCGGTTTGGGATTTTCATCTCTTGCATTCTCAGAAGTGAGTTACCGTTTCTAATGTCACTTCCACATTTTGTGTTTTAAGCCTTGCTCACGGTTTCTTGTATGAAATATGAGTCCATTGATAACATAAAGAAAACTTCTAGCAACATTATTTGGCCATACAAAACAAAACAGAGAAGATGACCCTAAACAAACATTGTACAGAGCAACCATGTAACATAGCAACAAGCATAGCCAAACAAAAATATGAGCAAAGATGCAAACCTGTCAGTACAGAGTCGACGATTGGAGAGACTGAACACCGGAGAATAGGAGAAAGAACGAGTGTAAAAACGACACAAACTAGCTCTTGTTAATAGAAGGAGAGATGCGTTGATTGGTTGTTGACGAGGGGGTGATGAAAGAGAGGTCGCGTTGAGGGGTGTGTTGATCGGAGGGGGTTGAATGAAGGGAGATACGTTGTTGACGGTGAAGATAAATGGAACCGCGACACAATGTTGAGATGACTTAGGATTTAGTGAAATGCTTGAGCGTGTTGTGTTAGGTTTAATTAGGATTAGTGAAATGCTTGACCTTCATTTTCTTCTTCTGTCCCGGTGTAATTATTGGTTTTATAGTTTCTTTTCCTGTTTTTTCCTTTTTCTTTACTTACTTTTATTTATATATAAAAAATAATAATAAATTTAAATATATATCTATTATTATATGTATTAATATACTTATTTGGAGGAAATTATTGCCCCGAAAAAATTTCATGAATGTTAAATTGTTTAAATAGTTTTATAACTGTACTTTATCAAATAAGCGTACTAATCGAAAAATGTTCTTAGAAATATCTAAGAGAACAATTATCAAATATTGTCATAGAGTTATCATATAATAATTAAAACTGTGCAAAAAATATTGTAGAGAACGTTTTATATGTGTTACAAAAACTACTAACAAAGACCCAAAATGTTGTCTTATCTATTTTTAAACAGTATTTTTATACATGTGCTTAAACAAATGTTGCCAGAGACCATAAATAAATTGTATATAAATATTGTAATGGTTTATGATAAAGTACCAATAAATGGAAATTAGTCTAGTACATATTGTAGTGGTTTATACTGTTCCACTATTGAACACTTGCATAACAATAGATCAACTAAAGCTGTAGCACACCTACATTGGTTATTATTGATAATTCTAGAATCTCTCTGATAGTATCCTGTAGTGCATGTGATGTCATTAATGAGATCACAAATTAAATGAATTTTTGTATCAATGCAACAATTCTTTGTGTTGTCTCAATGACTCTTTCTAATGCATATATATATTTTTAAATACTATACAAGAGACGTCATTAAACTGGAGAATTGACGTTCTAGAAGATCTGATGATCATGTCTATAATATTCGATATTAAGGAGACAACATCCATTTAGATTGAAAAATCAAAACGACGAATGTCAAAGATTCGATGATCTAAAGAATATTCACAAATGTTACAAGAAGAAAATAAAAGAAAATACATTTTCAACATGTAAAAGAATACATCGAAAGTAAAAACCTTGAACAAATTATATTAAACTGAAATACCTATATGTTGAAGTGGTAGTTATTAGAACTTGTTTTGAATCAACCAAATATTAAAATCGTAAATGTTGAATACCTTAAACTCCAAAATATATATATATAATAAATTATATTGTAGTTTGCATAAATCAGTTGCGGATAAAAGAGAGCTTTTTTAAACAGAAAAAAAAAAAATTTACGAGTGACTAAGGATATCACATTTCTTAAAGTACACATAGAACACTTTAAACTTTCTATCTAGTCATAAAACAAATGCAATCTTGTAAACTTGAGATTAACTATATTCTTTATTTAATTCAAAAAATTTACTAGTACTAATATCAGGTTTTCTAACAAAAGAGTTTCTAATTAAATAAGTAAAATACATACTGATAAATCTCTACTCCTGATATCACATATCAGGGCAAGATTCTCTCAAACTTGAACATCAAGACCATTGACATGTAATATAAATTGTAATTTTGTTCACACATGAGCCAAATAACAACACGAAGGGGATGCGTTTAAAAATCACGTTGATAGTATATCAAGTAAAAAAGAACATGCAAATAATCACAATAGAAATAGTATTCATATACAGTACATTCAGGATATATCCGAACATTCAAGGAAATGGTAAATCACATATATAACGTCAAAATCACATAACAAAATCACATGTCTTATTGTACAACCCAATTCCATGCTAAAATTATTATCACATTCGATACATTAATCAAATAGAACAAATCACAAGACAATGAAATGCTATGCATACCGCTTAAACTCTACTTATTCACCATTTATAAATTCTAACTCTGAAGTAATTGGCTAAGAGACTTGATAATATGCTACATACACTAAGTGGACCAAACAATTCAAATTGCATGATCCAAGTCCATGAGCATAATAAAGCTCATCCTTTGACTCCTTGTTCTCAAATGGATCAAACTCGACAGTTTATTGTTAAAGGTCAAAAATAAAATATGGGAATATGGTCAAATTGAAATTGGGTCAAATAAAGTTACCCCTACTCAGAAAAATAATCATCGAATAATGTAGCAATTGTTTTACACGGTTGCTTTGACATTACTTTCATCCACTTCAGCTCCTGGTGTTGCATGCTCTCGCCATCTCCCTTGTGTCCTTGTGATCTTTCATCTCCGCTGTCCTCCTCAGTCCTCTCCTCACGTCATCTCTCACTCTCTGCTTGAGTCTCTTCCATTGCTCACGATATCGATTTCTCACTCTTTCTTATCGTGATGTCGTGCTTTCTTCTCCGGCTTCACCATGACTCCCTCATCCATCGACTTCAGTACTTGTACATTTCAATCTATAGACTCTCAGTAGGTAACCATGTTTTTCCTCTTAGATCAATCAGTTAAAATTGAAACAGAGCGTGAAAGGAATTATAAAAGGGATTGACAAGAATCGATACTGAAGGAGAGAAGAAAAGGAGAGTGACTTGCACATCACTTGGTTTTTCTTCCTGTATTAGATATTTATAATATATATAAGTAGTAAGGGTATTTTAGATATTTTCTATTTTCCTATATTTATACTCATTGTAACCCTATTAACTTTAGTTTGATTCATTCTATGTTATGAACCCTAGAGTTGTTGTTTCTCTCTTCTTCCTCTTTCTTTCCTCTTTCATTGTTAATATGGTATCAAAGAGCTTTGGTTGATTTTGGGATCTACAGTAGAGAAGAAAGAGACTATTTTGATAGAAAGACAACCACAAAAGAGAAAAGAGAAGAGTAACCCTATTCCCAATTTTGTTAAATCAGTCTCATAAAAACATAGATTGCGCATTCGTTACCATTAGATCAGGCTGATTTTTGGACAGCAGGTTCGCAACATTTAGGTCTTCGTCTTCAACGGCCAGATCGGCGAAAAGACGTCTGGAGAGGGAGAAATCATGCTCGCACGCACCAGGTTATCCCTAATTTATTTTGTCTCAGTGATTGTGTTTGTCGTATTTTCCTATCATTATTTGTTATGGCTGGTGTTAAGGATGATTTTCTCTTCAAACTGTTAGTGTTCACACCTCAATGGACAAAATTACTCTTATTGGAGTTATGTGATGAAAAAAATTTTGATTGGAAAAGATAGTGGGGTTTTGTTGATGGAACTTTCTGTTAAACCTACACATAAAAAGGATGAAACTCAATATTCAAAAGATTGAAAACATGGAATGTTATTACTTGGATTATAATTCTGTTGAGTTGTCTATAGGAGTAAACTAGCAAAATATGATACTGCTAAATGAGATTTGGGATCACTTGAAACGTTTGTATGTTCAGTCTAACTTTGCAAAAACGTTATCAGTTGGAAAGTGATATTAGAGCCCTTAACCAGAGCAGTATGACCATTCAGGAATTCTATTCGTCAATGGCATATTTCCCAAATAGATGTCAAAAATGCTATTTTTTAAATGGTGAGCTTCATGAAGAAGTCTATATGGTCGCCTCCACAAGGAGTTTTCTCATAATCCAGGGGAAGTATGTAAGTTAAAAAAGGCTCTATATGGTCTTAAACAGGCTCCTCGAGCTTTGTTTGAGAAATTCTCTACTGTGATAACTTTCTTGGTTTTCGCTCTAGTGAACATGATCTGCATTGTTTATAAGGTCCACGTACACTCATGGTCGTATTATACTTTCTCTATATTTGATGATATGATTATTACAAGTGATGATGTTAGTGAATCAAATGAGTTGAAATTGGCAGTTAGCCAAACAATTTGAGATGAAGGACTTGGAACTCTTCGCTATTTCTTGGGGATTGAAGTTGCCTACTCTCCTAGAGGCTACCTTCTTTCTCAATCTAAGTACATTGCCAACATTCTTTGATCAGGCTCATCTTTCTGATACTAGAGCAGCAGATACTCTCCTCTTGAGTTGAATGTAAAATATGCTCCCTCGGATGGTGTTCCTTTACCAGATTCCACTTTGTATCCATACTTTGGTTGGCAGCTTCGTGTATCTTACGATTACGAGACCTGACATTGCTTATGTTTGTTAGTCAGTTTGTTGTCTCTCCCACTACAGTACATTGGGCAACAGTTCTTCGGATTCTTCGTTATCTTCGAGGAACTCAATTTTAAAGTCTTGTATTTCCATCGTCATCCTCATTGGAGTTACGGAGCTTATTTTGATGCTGATTGGGCTGGTGATACCACTGATCGTAAATCCACCACATGGTTTTGTATCTTTCTTAGAGACTCTCTTATTTCTTGGAAGAGTAAGAAACAAGACATTGTCTCTCGCTCTTCTACAGAAGCTGAGTATTGTGCTATGGCATCCACTACCGCTGAAATAATTTGCTGCGTTGGCTTTTGACTGATATGGTTCTCTCTCTTTCTGACCAACTCGGATGCACTGCGATAACAAGAGTGCTATTCAATTTGCTCACAGCTCGGCCTTTCATGAACGCACAAAACACATTGAGATTGTATTGTCATCTTACTCGTCATCATTTCAGCATGAAACTATTACTCTACATGGTCTATTCTTGTTTTACAGATTGCTGATTTGTTCACAAGATGTATTCCATTAACATTTCCCGTTTTTTAGTTGACAAAACTCTCGATGCTCCATGTTTAATGCATCGTGAGTTTGAGGGGAGATATTAGATAATGTTATTATATATTAGTAGCAAGGGTATTTTAGATATTCTATTTCCTATATATATACTCATTGTAACCCTATTAACTTTAGTTTGGTTCATTTTATATTATGAAACCCTAGAGTGGTGGTTTCTCTTCTTCCTCTTCTCCTCTTTTCATTGTTACCCCTGAACTTGTTATCTAATTTAGAATTCATGATAGTTGTTGACCAAGAAAAAAGAAATCCATGGGTAATTATCGAAGACTTTAAGCTTGATTATTGTAGATAAGCGTTATAAACTTAAACAAGTGTTTGATTGGGTGCGAATGGGTTATGAGATCACTTTTAATGTTCCAAATATTCAAGGTTTATTATAATAAATTATGATTTTCTTTTAAAATACAAAAATCAACAAATTGAAGCATGAGTTTTCCTCTTCCTTATTATATGTGAGTATGGGATCAATGGATGGATTACTTTGATTTGTTAATTGAAGTTTAATAATAGAAATGTTACGTTGCCTAAGTGGATAGTGAATTTATTAATCAGGCTCTGGCATGGTTGCAAATGCAATGGTTAATTTTATACGTTCAAATGAAATGAAATTAATTAAAAATAAAATAATAAATACTTATTTTATCAAAGGACCATGGTATTTAAAATAATTTTAAAACGAATATTAAATTGAAAGAAAGAAATTAAATAATAAACTCAAAATGACTCTAAAATATTAATTGAAGAAGGTATATCAGTTACTCAATTCACTTGTGCATCAGAAAGGTCCACAATCTAGTAAATCAATATGTTCATATCTTTTTCCTTTGCTTTCATCTTTAGTTGAAAATCTTATTTGAAGTGGTGTTTTTATCAAAAAGGTTTCGGTCCTTTTATAAGAAAGGTTTTCCAAAATTTTGTTTTGAAACCGTTTTTATAATCAACACAATTCAAACGTGTCTTTTAAGTGTTTTCTCCGACGTTCAAATAGTACCCTAAATTTTATTTAAAATGTCTATTGATGAAGTCTATTAATGCAAGATGGAGTGTAGTTAAGCAAAAGAACATCACAAATATCGGTAGTGCCAATAATTAATCTTAAAATCCATTCTTAGATATATTTTAAGACTTAATTCATATTTGATTCCAATGTAAGTTTTAACCTAACAGTCTTTTATTAGAATGAAAAAATAAATCACTTGTTAAGGGGACGAAAGTCGTTAATTGCCCACTTGGCTAATGACTTAAACCAATTCAGAATAGAGCTAAAGGTAGGGTAAAATTGTTTTTATTGGGATCTAAATAAATGGAAAGGTAGCATTCTAAGACACAATCTTCATGTTATGTACATAGAGAATAACAATTTGACAATATTCTAATGACACTATGATGAAATTCAAAGGAAAAACTAAATATAATGGTACTTTAGGAAAAACTAATCTCTTTAGTGTAGACAAAAGTACATGTTGGTGGAACAATCTAATAGTTGCAGAATGCAAAACACAAGAAAGAGGTGGGAGGGGTTTGAATTGTGTTTCTTTTTTAGAAAACTTTCTAAAATGAAGAAAGCAGGACAAATGAACAGACAATTAGAAAAACACAGACAGTTCATCCTGTTTACCACTAAAAAGATAGCTTACGTCCCAGTCCTTTCAACTTGAAAGGTTAAATTCACTACTTCACCACAAAACAACACTTTCAATAAACAATTACTAGTCAAACTAACTACGTATCACGCTTTTTCAACCTTCTAGCTTACTACAGTCATGTTGTTGAGTAAGGCACCAACTCCTAGGCTAGATACAAGAGAATAGGTTTAGTTTTTTCTAAAACAAACTCTCACAGGAGGCTGTTTAACTATAATAGCTCAATTGATAGCGAAGTGAATGTACGTTTGTACTTATCCCATAGGTACCAGTCGATTCTCATGGAAAGACAAAAACTCGTTATTTCCACGAGGTAGAAGACGGGATGAAAAGGTTGTGATTAACATTCAATATGGTAGTGAGAATAAATGGACGGTGGTTATTTATCCCACAGGTACAAGGTTCAATTCCCACGAAAGACAAACACTAGCTATTTCCATGAGGTGGGGGGCGGGGGGAGGGGAGAGAGTTGTGATCAACAGTGCTAGATGAGTGATTACAAAGGAAAAGGCATATTAGGGATTATGTGCTATTAACTTGTGTGTTTCTTCTTATTCTAGTGAGGAAACACGTCCCTTTATAGAGACGTTTAGGGTTTCTGGTCGTTGTCCTGATTGCAAGACATTAGCATGAGTCTTGATGTTTCGTATCATATCTTTTTGAGATTGATTTGCCATAGAAAATTTAAAAAACAAATCATTCTAATTGATTCTGCGAATTATGGTATGAAGACGGAAAAGCAGAAGATGCGATGATCAAAGCACATCTTATAAACCTTTAGACAAATAAGAGATTCAATATGTTTATTAAAGGATGCACAAATGCTTTGTCTTATTCAAAGTGTTGACTTTCATTAGAGCTTTGACTTCTTTCAAAACATACATACAGAGTATAGCTGCGTTCAACAGAGGCAACTGAAAAA
>PGWS01006463.1:0-24928 GCA_002896235.1 Cicer reticulatum
GAAGATACTGTAGAAAACAGGAAATAACAGATTAACAAATTTTAGCACAGTGCAATATGCATACTGGATATTTCAAATACATAAATAAATAATTTAAAAAGAAATGGGTCAAGTAAACAAAACTTACAAGAGAAAATAAATAACCACCAATATCTGTACTGCACCAATCTCAAGACATGTAACCAAACTAATGGAATCCATAACTGAAAAATGAAAGTCCAACTGCAGCAATAGTGGGGGTACAAACAACAGGATGATCAACCGAAAGGAAACTCATAAAATGAGGGTCTTAACTTTATCCACTACATTGAACAGAAAAGTATGAAATCTACATTTCTTAACCAGATAATTTAATATATTTTCAGCAATTGCAAAGACTTAGGGGGGGCTTAAACCTGCCACATGGAATCCCAATTATATGGCATCACATGGAACTTAACTATTATTGTAGTCTCTGTGTTTAAGTTTAGTTCCTCTTCATATATTGTATTTTTTTAATTATTAATTTGACAATGCTAATAAAAGTTAGTTCATCTAGTAAAAGATTGTGCCAACACTAACGTTTAGTTTCAATTCTTGTCGGCGGTCCTTAATTGGTTGGTCATGTCACCTATAACTACAATAGCACTGTCAGTCCTCCTCAAGAATTGAGACATGGACTAGGATCGGATTCCTCCAAAGGGGTGCAATTTAGAGAATGAAGCCATACTAATAACCACTGTGGATGATAAATTCAGAAGTATCTCATGCGGTAATAAGATGCCTAATAACGTTTGTAATCCATTAAATATAATCAGTTAAGAATGATTTAGTTTGTGAGTAAATATTCTCTGCCCCTACAAGTGTCTAAACCAATTAACCTCTTGAATTTTTACTTGAATTTCTCAACCTTTAAAGTGACACACATTCCCTCAGTCCACAACAATAAATCCTATTTGGGAAACGATGAAGCATGTACAATATAAAAACTAGTAAGAAAAATAAGCAAGAAGAGAAAATCACAAAATCATACCTTACTAAGAGAGACATAAGTCCAGAGTATATCCAGTAAAGATTGAAAAGCAGATCCCAATAAATTATAGCTCCCTGAAGCTCCTTCATTATATGCTTGAATTTCTGCAAATTGAGAAGAACCCATCAGCTGACCTTTGTTTTCAATTATGCCACCAAAAAAATTATAACACGACAATTTCCCATGAGACCCTTATGAATAACAAAAATTGAGAGAAAACTGTACAAAACTTTGTTGAAATGGAACCATATATAGACAGTAGTATTAAGTAATTAATATTATCTGGAACATAAAGAAACAAGAAAAGAAACAGTCATACATACATACATACATTTCCATTTATCCTTGTAACTCTGGGGAGTTTATTATAAGCCGAACCGGCGCCAAGTAAACTAAAAAAATAAAAAAATGAAGGTCCTTGTATCAAGGGCAACCTAGACCCAAAACTAATATGCAATAGAGTAGTCCAATCCCGAAACAAAGACACCGTCGATACCACCAAAGAAGATTTCCCTCTGCATATTCACTAAACAGATCAGATAACAGCACAACAACACACCACACAACAAAAACAACCTTTCTATATACAAGAGAAACAAAACACGAAAAACTTGAAAATCACTCACATGAGAACTCCCATAGCAGGAACAATGACAAGTGGAATGAGAACCAACGAACCTAACATCGAAACGTAATGCTGAATACCATACACACCAATTGGAACTACACATACAGATATGATACAATCAGTAGTCAAAACACAGCAAAATTCAAAATTAGAAACAGACAATTGAAAAAAAAAAGAGGGGAAAATCATCGAAATCAAAAAACTCAAAAATCGACAAAGTTCCAAACTTTATACCTAAACCAGGAAAATCTCTAAGCTCATACTTCATATGAGCGTGGCCTGGATGCCAAATTCTTCGTCATTCACAACCAAACCATCAAGCACTTCCTCAAACCTCGCCGTTCTCCGCGGCTGCTCCGTCACCGGTGCCGGATTCGCCTGAACCGTTAGTACTCGGAACACCGTCAGAATCCATCCGCCTCTTCGCCACTTGATCCTTAGCAACCGGAACCGGAGAGTTAGCCGGTGCCGGAACGGAAACAGTAACATTGTTGTTATGCACGACCGCCGTTTACGGTGGACGAACAGACCTGCTTTCGAGAATCCAGTTGCCGTTCGGATTCTGTAGGCTTAGGAGATAGACGGTTTATCTGGCCAGAGTCAGTGGCATTAGTCTACCGGAGAAATTTAGGCTTGAAAACCAGTTTTTTAGCCCAAGAAGAAGGTGGTATAGGCTTAGCATCAGTCGCCGGTGGCCAGGAACCATGGCGGTGGAGGTTACTGTTATCAGAATGGGACATTTTGCGAAGAAGTTAGTGGCGCATTGTTTTGAAACGGTAGGTGGTAGATCTGGCGCGTGAAGTAACAGCAATGTAGAAGTGCGTGTAGGTGTTAAGTGTTAGTTAGGGTTTTTGCAATCCCATGGCAATGAAGATAGAGAAAGCGTGGAAGTGGAAAAGGAAAGCAGTGGTTGAAGGAAGGAGTTAAGTTTGAGTTTGGTTTAGTTTGAGTGAGTGAGAGTGTGGACTGAAAGTAGAACACCGTTTATTAATAATTAATTTAATTAGTTAATTAATTAATTAATTAATTAATTTTGCTTTCTAGTGTTGTTCTTCCCGGACAATCGGTGGAGACCAAAATATACATGCATTTCTTACTAGGATTCGTAATGCCAGGTCAAACGGGTTTCATTCATTGGGTTTCACTTTTTAGAGCCAAATTACTAATTCAAAATTATTATTAAAATCGTCAGATTAATGGTAATGGCTTCTTATATATTCAGTAAAGCATTTTATTTCGTATCGGACAATCCCAGATCTATAAAAAAAAATTGAATACGTGATTAATTAAATCTCGAATAGTACTATGTATTTAGTGATGGTTATTTTAAACATAAATTGTATATTTCATTATAGGGTGCCTTTATTTTATGAGGGTGATATTTATCCACAACTACAATCAATTAAAAAATGGGAGAAATGCAAATATTGATCATATATAAATGAATATAGAAAAGAACGATGAACAACGAAAACGAGGTCATAAAAGTGGGAATATAAGATTACAAGGATTATATGTAATAAAGTATTGCTCTTGTTTCAATATAAGGAAAATAAATCAATAAATATTATGCTAAATTTAGGTGCATTTTTTATCTACTTTTGTATAATTATTAAATTTAATTCAATCATGATTTTATAGAATTATAATTTTTTTCAAAATTTGTTATAGTCAATAAAATATGTGTTGTATATGTTAAGAACTATATTGAAAAGCATATAACAAATGCATCTAAGATTATTCCTAAAAGTTGATGTATTTGTGGAAAAATGACTAGTAGCATAATGCCTTGTAGAATATAAAAATGAATAAACTATTGTACAACCAACTTTAAAATGTAAAAGGTTGAATAGATAGCATAAGCTCGGTAAATTTATTATCTAACATATCTCTTTAATCTCACAATGCACTACACATAGAAGATTAAAATTTTGTCGATAAGATAAAAATTCAATCCTAAAACATACTCCTCTAATACCAAATATATATATAAAATAAAAATTAAATAAAAAAAGAACCATAGATATATTTGGTTAAAATTTTATGCCAAATATCATTTACACACACATAAATCAAAAATATAATTATTTTTATATTATTATTTGTTATCATCAAAATAATTATGCGTCGTTGGTCTTATATCAATTTGATTCAAACATCAACCATGTATTTTTTATACAAATTTTAACAACATATTTAACTTGTAATAAAATAACTCCAAAAATAGAATTTTTTTCTCATTAATTATGCAGCAAATGAACTGTATTAATCATATTTTTCAAATATTTAATCAGATTTTTTACTTGTAATATTAATTGCATTGACAGTGTTTTTTTAACTCATTAACCACATTTTTAATTTGTAATAAAATAATATTCAAGACCATTTTTCTCTCAACCAACGTAGTATAAATTGTATTAATAGATTTTTTTCAGTTATTAATCACATTTTTAAAACTTGTAATAAAAATTAACTCAAATGTCATGTTTTTCCCCCGAACCACATAGTTAGTTGTATTAAATATGTTTTGGCTAAATACATCGTGTCCCTTAACTATTTCAGGTAACGTTTTAATCCTTTATCTTTTTTTTTCGATTTAGTCCTTTATTCATACAATATCAAATAAAGTATTGAAATATGAGTTTATTTGAGATTTGCGTTAACGAATTTGATGAAATTTGTATTATATTGAAGGAATATAAATATTTTATGAGTTTTGATTAATTTTTTTTTTGAATTTTGTATAAAAAATGATAACATGTGTGAAATTTTAAAACATAAAATATCAAATTGTCATTAAAATTAAAAATAAATGACCAAATCGAAAAAAAAAAAAGATAAGGAACTAAACGTTACCTGGAATTAAGTTAATTTAGCCTATGTTTTTTAAGCGTTAACCACATTTTTATCTTGTAATAAAAATAACTTAAAGTCTTTGCTAGCTGGAAAAGTACAAAGGTGCAGCAGCTCGAAAGATAGCAACGGCTAATTTTTTTGAGACTTGACTCTTTGAGGATAAGCTTTTGCATCTATCTCCATTTTGCATAGAAACAACTCAAAATCCAACTAATTACGGTTTGTGTTTTCATTTTTTAAATCATGGTTTTTCATTTTTCTAAAGGTGTGTTTTTATTTTGATGAGATATGTTGAATCGAATTATTTTTAATAAAAAAGAATGAAATACAAGTTAATGAATATTATAATTTTTTAATAATAATATTTATAGATTTTTGACACAATTGGTTAGTTTAAATAGTGTGTTATCTTTTTGTTCGCAATTAAATAAACACAAATTTAAAAAAAGATTGCAAAGTAAAACAAGTTTTAAAAAATATTCACTTTTCAAAAAAAAAAAAAATTGATTATCTAAAACATGTGTTGATTTTAATTTATCAATCGAAAGATGTAAAACTAATACAATAGACTGTTATGAAGAAGAGAAAATCAAATGATTCTTAGATAAGATACATTTTTTAAATAATGAAAACAAGTATTTAATATATAAGTTGTTTCTTGTCCACCTTAAAAGTCTTTTATCTTATTATTGATAAATAAAATTAACACAAATTTTAAATAATAAAAATAAAAATATTTTTAAAAGATAAATGCATCATAATATTTTTAAATATGACAATTTATTTCAAGGTCAATTTATCACTAAATTCTCTTCTAAATACACCAATAAGAACCTTCGAATAAGTCTTTTAATTAAATTTTTTTCATATCAGATAATTATATGATAAATTGTTATTAAATTAAATAAATAAATAAAAACTATTTAAAATGTTGTTCTTTCATTGTCTTATAAAATATTATGTGGATTGTATATTGATGGATCTTGAGTATTACATGATAAATCTTTTTTGTGGTTTAAGTTATATGATAGTGAGGTAAAACTTTTACAATTTCAAATTTTTTTTTTAAAGACAAAATATTATATTAATACGAACAAATAAACACCATAGGTGTCTCAAAAAAAGAATTTGGTACATGGCTAAACACACCACATACAAGAAAGAGCACAAAAAATATAACTCTCCTAAAAAAACACATAACGAGTAACCTCAAAGTTCAACCTAGTCCCACAGTGCGCAAATATGACCTATATTGAAAAAAACTATACTAAAAATCACGATTTTTGTTTTGTAGCCACCACCACAATCAAAGAGGAAATTGATCAATCAAATGAGTAGCAAGAAAAGGTTTACGCTAAAAAATCACATTATTATGAGTTTTCCATATACTCAAATACACACTAGCCAAATAACACAATTTATCCTTTATTCCCTTTGACCATGTGAATCAATCCACACAAAAATTGTGCATGTAGTGCGGGTGAATAGAGAAGCACATCACTTATGCCCAACCATAAGCCATCAAAAGAAAATACACTCAGAAAACAAATGAATAAGCATCTTAGGCAATAAGTAATAAGTGTTTTTCATAGATTACTTTGCGCCTCCAATATGTCTCCACACCCATTTATCCAACTTTGATCCTGCAATGAAAAGTTACGTAATACAAAAATACACTCCAAACAAAAGATTATTCATCCATTGAAAACTAACTTTTCCTCCACGCTCAACTCCCACCACCAACTCTACTACTGAACATATCAACCATAATCACATTATTGTTTATGGCTAAATTAAAACAAACGACCAAATTTAGCATTTAAATTTTTACGACAAACCCACAATATTTTTCCAAGACGAAGTATCATGCCTGTCTTCCACCATCCTAATAAGATTATTAATAAACCAAATCTCCTGGCTCCTTCCTACCCTTTTCCGAACTAGTTAAATGTCTATCCACCAAGCCGACTCCATACCTCTATTCCTCTTGCTACCAGACAGCCTCAACTCATATTTATGAGAAAACCCTTAAATCACAAACCTTCTTTATCTATCTTCAACCTCTGATACCACTTTTCCAATAGGTGTGATTAAACATATGGACATTCCTCACACCCAACCTACAGACCTCATGAGACTGGCACACTAAGTCCCAGTTGACTCAATCTATCTTACAAGCCAACTCATCCCCGCCCCCACAAAAAGGATTTAAAGATCGATTCATTTGAGAGATTGTATATGTCGAAGGCTTGAAGAAGGAAATAAAGTAAATTGGTAAGACAGACAAAACACAACTTTAAGAAGAATTAGAGGTCACTCGTCGATAGTATACAACACTTCCCTCTAGACAACTTAGCACAAATCTTATCATTCAATAGTTTCCAAATGGATAAACGTCTCATATTTTCTTCAATAGACAACTCCAAATATTTAAAAGGCGTTTCGACACAATTTTCTTTCATCAATGTGTTTTTTAAACGTAAAATAGATCCAATTTTATTTACTTTATTATATTACGAACACATATTTCCTTCATCAATGTGTTTTTATGAAATATTTAATGTTAAATAATTAGTTGTTAATTTTGTTAGATTGTTTAAAAAAAATCGAGTTGACTCTTCTTATTACTCTAATTCATCCAAACCACTAAATCACCTTATAACTACTAAAAAAAAATGTTAATATGTTTGTTCAGCTTTACAATTTAAACAACAAAGAGTCTCTAATATCACCATTGTTAGAAATCATGGGAATAGACCTTTAAACATTTCTTTAAAATTCATGTTCCATGAGCTGAAGTTTTTCTAGCAAAGGATAATGTAAAAACAACAAAGGTTTTAATATTAGTTCAAACTCTTATGTTTTTGTCGTAAAAAAAATACTACTTTTATTTTTGTTATTTTTTGTTTGTATTAATTCCTACAAAATCATTCACATTATAATTGATCCTTATGATATGTGTTTAATATTTAGTTTAATTCTATATAAACTCATATCGGAGTAACTAAAATTAAATTGTTTTACACATAACAATGACAAATTTTAAAACTAACAAATTTTGTGAGTTAAATAAAATGAATGTAATGTTGATAGTTTTAGTTATACATGGTCCATCGAATTATGAAGTGTCTTTCTCGATTATCCTTCTACATTTTAAAGTGTGTACATAGAAAAACTAATCAAGTTATCTATTCTTTTACTAAGTTTGGTTTGTCTCTTTTAGAAATTGTAATATTTTTGTTGGCAGGGTTGAAAAATATTTATTTCCTAAAGGCGTGTAGTCTTTTTGTCATGTTCTAAAGGCTTGCCCGTTATTTTTCAGAAAACTGTTGCTTAAACTTGAATAAAATTTTATAAAAGAATTGTAAATATTTTCGTTATACAATATCTTATTTAATGACAGCCAATCAACCTCACACAAAGTAAAAAAATAAAAATTCTTTATTCTTATATTTGTGACATCTAATTAATTACCGATAAAATTATAATTGATTTAATTGTTTATGATATTAATTTAAATCGTGATTTAACTAGTGATTAACTATATAAATAAATTAAATATAATTTTAATCATAAATTGAAATCATATATTCAATTGAATTAATGTTTTTTAATTTTTTTTTCATAGTAAATATCAAGTTGTGGAAGGTGTAGAGAAAAATAGGTTCATTAAAAAGATAAAAAATCAACCGTGTAATTTTAAAAAACTATTAAAAACCCAAATATTAAAAGTTATTCGAATTATATTTATATTGAGACGAAGCACAAAATCCCATTGTTCACGTAACCCTAACAGGCGGCCACACCGCCCTCGACATTAGGGTTTATCTTCTCTTCTCCGTTATACTCCTCTGGTAAGCTTCATCTTTTCTTCTCCATCGTTTCTATCAATCTATTTAATTTCTCGTTAGTTAACGCTCACAAAACTATCATTAATTTTCTATTCGCTTCAATTTGAACTAAGCTACAATCATAGATGCTTTCTATTCCTTTAGGTAACTCTAACTCAACTGTCATATCTTTTCAGCTCGCTCTGATTCTGTTGTGGATTTCATTGTTGTTAGTTTTGGTTTTTTTTTTTTTTTTTGCAGTGAATTATTGATTTAGTTTGGAGGCACAATGAGATTGGAAAAGTGTTGGTTTTGTTCTTCTACTGTATACCCTGGACATGGAATCCAGTTTGTTCGTAATGATGCTAAGGTAAAATATTAAGTACAATCTGTTTCTTATTTGTATGTTGTTTCATTTGCGTGTATAACTATTATAGACCTTATAGCTGTTGTTGAATATGTTGATTTTGATTGAGGTATCCGAATACGATCCTCTAATGGTGCTGTCTTCTGTCATAGTTTTGAACAAAATTGTGAAATAGAGATTATAGCATAGCAGGATTTGAACAAAACGTTAGCGTTCGGTGACTTGGTACAAATTGTTGTTTGATAGGGGTTATAAACAATGCAAAATTTGAACAAACCATTATTTTCTGCGAAGTTCAATTGACAACACTTATTATGAAATTATAGTTAGTCTTGTGCATTGTAATTTGAGATTTTAGTACCCTTGCTTGAGATTTTTGATATCTGAATAGGCTATTTTAAGGAATGAAAAGTGTTAGCAGTTTTGTTATGTAAGACGCCGTAGTGCTATAAGTGTAGTGGAGTTTCAACAAATCGCTATTGCTTCACAATATGTTATTTAGTACCAATGTTACCAAATAGCTACGCTATAACACTATTGTGTAGTGGAATTTGTACAAACTACCACTTTCCGTGACCTTGCAATTGGCAACACATAGTGTTAGTAATGTTAGTTGGGGGATTCGAACCTGCATCCCCTTGTCTCTCTACATCCAAACCTCAAAATCATTGAATCACTCCAATCTGGACTTGCATCCTGGACTTGAATTGATTGCTCGGGTCACCTATCTAGTTATTGATTATCACTATTTCACTTTTACATGTAACTGACAGGTAATCCCACCCAAGGGTAATAAGTGGCTTTGTCTGTGATGTTTTTGTTCATAGCTCCACTTCTCATGGCCAGTGGTTATAGTGTCTCACAACTGTTCTTGTTGCAGATTTTTTCGATTTTGTAGATCAAAGTGCCACAAGAACTTTAAAATGAAGAGGAACCCTCGGAAAGTAAAATGGACCAAGGCATATAGGCGGGTGCATGGAAAGGATATGACACAGGTAAATGGAACTTTGATTCCCTTCTCGTCCTGGTCTCATATGTGTGCTGGTTACTACTCTCTTGGTTTGAAGAAGCTTCACACTTTTGTGTTTTTTTTGTAGGATTCAACCTTTGAGTTTGAGAGAAAGCGCAACAGGCCTGAGAGATATGACAGGAATCTTGCTGATAATGTCCTCAAGGCCATTCCAAAGATTGATAAGATCAGAGGCGCCAGGGAGGAGAGTCACCACATGAATAGGTTATTCTTTGATTCCACTTTTATTCATATTTCAAAACTTTATTACAGGTTGTTTTCATTTTGGAGCTCCAAACATATTTGGATTGACTTATTCAATTATTTGAGCTTGTCTAATGACTGTAAATACTTGAGAGATTGTTTGGAAGAACTTATAGAAACAACTTATGGATGTCATAGACTGTTTTCAGCTTATTTACATAAACTCTTTAGGATAACTGTAGATTATATGAAAACAATTTGACTTTATAGCTTATATTAAAACAATTTGACTTTATAGTTTATATTAAAACAATTTAAGTGAATTTTATCTTTTGTTATAGAAATCACTTATTCATAAATATTTATGTGATAAGTGCCTATGTACTTATTTAAGCTGTTTATCCAATAAAGCCCTTGTGCTCTTCTAACATTCTGATAAACTCTCATAGGATGAAAGGAAAGAAACAGAAGGTGGCGAAGGAAGCAACTAGGGAGTTGGAGCAGAGCATTCATATGATCAAAGCTCCTTCTGTGTTTGAAAAGGACCCGGCTCTCACTCTAGTTACTACGGTTTCTAAACAACAATCAGAGAGCAATCCTGCCATGGAAGAGTGATAATATCAGTGTTGCACCCTTTGATGTTGGCCCAACTTACAAGTTGATTTGTTGACCATCAGTGATGTGAATGATGAAATTTTGAAACAGAGTTTTCTCATTTGAGAATGTGTTTGTGATGTTGTTTTTGGATAATATTTAATGATTAATGAGATTAGTGAACTTATTATATATCAAGCTAAGTTGTTACCAGATGGAGTCTTCTTAGGCCTCTCGAAAATCTATCATGAGTATCTAAACAAAAATATGAGTATAGAAAAAAATTAGCGGCACTTCCTTTAAGTTCAATGCAAATATCGTAATACGATACATTACTAAGAAGTTTCTGGAGATACTTACCATTCATTTGCATGATAAAAAAATAGCTAATTTTTGCCGAGAAATCTGGCTAACGAGTTTTAGTCTTGTCTCAACTTACGATTTTCTTATCAGTTAGATTCAAACATAAAAAATCTTATTTAAAGAATTCAATTCACATTAAGGATTACTATAAGTGGCTTTGAATATTTATAATATTCTTTAATTTTATTTATCTTTTTATTACCATATTTAATTACTCAAAACTCAATTTATCATAAAATTACCATAATTCACTTATCATAATTCAATTATTTAAAATTTATATCACTCACTCATAACTTGTATCCTATTAGTTCCTTATTGACATTGTGATTAAAGTGACCTAAGAAGGTATGTTTATTGTTCTATTTTTGAGTTCGTAAATTTTTTTAAAATCTAAAGATTTTACGTGAACTCAGTTTACGTACATTGTAACATTATCAGGTTGTACGTGAATTAAGTTTACGTAAACGTACATGATTTAAAATTGCGTAATTAATAGAATTTGAGAATTATTGGTGGTATGTGAACTGAGTTCACGTAAATGTATTTAAACTAAGTTCACGTACATTGTAAAATTGTAAAAATCTTAAGTAGGCATAGCAACGGGGCACTACACCAAACTAATCAGGGAAAATCTGCACCCGCCCCTATTTCATAACGGGTGTGAAATTTAGACCCATCTTTGCGCTACAACGGAATTCGGGTTCCCCGCTTACACCCGCACTATTTATATATATATATATATATATATATATATATATATATTATATATATATATATAATATATATATATATATATATATATATATAAAATTTATAATTTTTAATATTAAAAAAATATTAAATATATTCCATATGTATATGCATATAAAATTTAAAAACTATAATAATATCACTTGTAGGACGGATTCGGGTGCAGAGATATCACTATCCTAAATCTGTCCCGACCTTCAAATTTTATTTTCGGAGAAAATCCGTACTCAATTAAAGTGGATATTCTCCACCCAAATCAAGCGGGTTTGAGTGGGCACCTGTTGGTGCAAGTTATATTGTCATTCCTAATCCCAGATTGTATGTGAACTGATTTCACGTATCAGTATTGCATAATCCTAAATTTTGTATGTTCTTTTTTTATGTTGATGAAAATGTTGATGAAGATGAAGATGAGGATGAAGATTAAAATTGAGAGAAGTTAGGGTTTTGAAAATGAAGGTGAATGAATGAGATTAGAGTTAACAATTTAATTAATAGATAAGGACATTTTGGATAATTTTTTTTAAAAAAAAAAGAGGGTGTAGGTACCATTTTTTGTAAATTATTAAGAATTTAAGAGTATCCAATTTTTGATAATAAAAAAATAATAATTATTTCATGATAGAACACGTGTCTGTTTAGCTTTCATCTCCCTCCAGACAGCGATATAGAAGCAACGGCAACCATAGAAACTGACACAAATATAAACAAAGTAACGAGTCCGAAGCAGTGACAGTAACTTAATACAGTAGAAGAGAAGAAGTAAAACTGAGCTTCCATATTATGTTTTTAGTAGCAAAACCTTGTTGTTCCTTTCTACATGTTCCTCTCGATTATGATTTGAATTCCACAATCCGAAACGTCGTCGTTAGATGCACTCGGAGCAGCTTTCAGAATGTTGAATTATTGAAAGTAGCGAAGAGGGTGGTGCTTGTTAGGCACGGACAGAGCACGTGGAACGCCGAAGGGAGAATCCAAGGCAGTTCTGATTTCTCCGTTCTTACTAATAAAGGAGAGTCTCAGGCAGAGACTTCACGCCAAATGCTCATCAACGACAATTTCGATGTTTGTTTCGCGAGGTAGTTCTGAGATTCATTTATTTGAGTTTATATACTCACATTTAAAACTATTTGGGGATTTAAATACAAACATTTATATGTTTAATGTTTGTTCTTCTTTCTTTCTAGTCCTTGGCACGATCTAAGAGAACAGCTGAAATCATTTGGGGACCTCGCCAACAACTCATTATTCCGAGTTCAATTTAAGGGAAATCGATTTGTACTCCTTTCAAGTAAGTTTCATATTCATCAATCTCACTACAGCTTCATAAACTTATTCCCGCCTCTGCATTCTATTAATTTAGCATATTTTGTTGTACTGTTGATTCGTTATTCTTGGATGTAGTTGAAAGTAAAGTTGTCAATTTATTTGCAGTGAAGGACAAATTTAGAAGAAAAAGTGTTACACCAAAATTTAATATCCTGAATAGATAACTTTATTAAACATAAACACCTATAATAAGCGAGCATGTTCCACAAATATCTAACAGGTCGAAAAGATTAATAAGAATGTTAATCAAATTCATATAATTTATCCATAATGAACGTAATTGAAATTTTTTTTTTGGGTACCTTTTAGGGACTATTGATGACTTAGTGTGACCAATATTGTTGTTTCTGTTATTGTTGTATTTTAGGGTCTGTTGAAGCATGAGGGAAAAGCGAGATTTGGTTCTTCTTATCAACAATGGCAGGTTGATGCCGCAAATTTCGTCATTGACGGTCATTATCCCGTGAGAGAGCTGTGGGATCGCGCTAGGAGCTGCTGGACTAAAATCCTAGATCATGATAGCAGGTCTGTTCTTGTGGTTGCTCACAATGCTGTTAATCAGGCTCTTATTTCCACAGCAATTGGTACCTGTTTCTCTCTCTAAGGAAATTTTGATGATAAAAAAGTTGGAATTCTGTCAATTTTAATAATGTGCTAACTTTTACTTCCATTCCAAGCAACCAGGTTTAGGGGAAGAGTACTTCAGAACTTTACTTCAGAGCAATTGTGGTGTAAGTGTGCTGGATTTCACCCCGAGATCGGATGGTGGCTCTCCCCATATTTGCCTCAACCGCTTAAACCAGGTACATAGTACACTTAAAGGGTAAAAAGCCACAAACTTGACTGGCTGAATATGGATGTAGGGGATTGGCTTTGTTATCCTTGTGAAAGCTTCAGATTATAGGCTGATGTGAATTTTCTGCACTTATAGATTGTATTATTCCCACTTTCTAAAACAAATATTGTTTAACTATCTGCACCTATGAAGCACGTAGATGTCTGAGATTAGACGTGTCGATGTGTCTAACACGCGTACAACACATGTTTGACAACTCAAACAAGTGTCTCAATAAAACTTTTGTTCTTTGCTTTGACACTCCTTGGGCACATCTACGGGAGTTAAAGACGTGTCAAAGCAATATGACTAGGGATGGTTAAAGACATTAAATTTGATTTTAGTTTTTTGATTGTAGATGGATGAAAGAAGGTGAAAGACTATCATATATTATTTTAGAAGTTTTTTTGTAATGATTGATGAAACAAATTGCTTGTCAACATTTTTTGTCATGTCGAAGTCCGTGCTTCATAGATCTTCACAATGTGGACAACTTTTTTAAGCTTTCCCTTAAATAGAATTGAACTATTAATGCAGACGCCTGGTTCACCTGTTGCTGGAGGGAAATCTGGAGGTAGAGAAGCAAGTAAGCGGATCATACTCGTTTGTAACGGATCTACTCAGGGAAATACAGAGGTAAGAGGAAATGGCTAAAATGTATTTTATCAGATATAACTTGTCAAAGGGTCATTAGAAAACATTCACAAATAATTTTAGTTTCTTATTTATTTTCATTTCTGTGAAAGTTATTAACATTCTGCAAAATGTTTCAGAGAAATGAAACTGTATATTTAAGAAGATGGGTGTTTATTCAAAAATATTTATGTGGTTGGGATTCTGTAGCTGTTTTTCCTTGTTTATATATTTCCTTTTCCTTAGAGGTAGAAGTAGAGGGAAGCTAGGCCAAAATATTAAGACAGGCTTAGATTTTAATGGTCTATTATTGGATTTGATTCATGACAACTGGACATTATGGTGTTGTTTGGTCCATATAGCAGACTCCACCAACTGGAAAAGAGATTTGGTGGTTGTTACTGTATTTTATAAAATTATCATTGATCTATGGTATGCATTGGACTGGAAAATGTTAAATAGAACTGTTTATATACTTTCAATGGGTATCTTAAGCTTTTGGAATAATTGATTTATGACAAGAAGGTTCTATAAGTTTTATTTCAAATGCAGTTCTTCATGTTAGGTATCTAAACGAACTACCTTACTACAACAGGATGGTTTTCTTTTTGTCGTGATCAGCCGTTGAACATGCTTGGCGTTATACAGGTATTGACCAGTTTATCAGAAATAAGTCGGCAGAAGTTATCTCATCTGACTGAACTTTTGCATGTATAACAGTCCAGAAATCTGCAGAGCTACTTCTTGATTTGAAAGTGAGTTCCATAAATTAGCAGTCCTAACAAATCTTGTATTGAGACAGCCACAGCCATATCCCAGGTAAGCTCACTTTTGGTTCTTTTCAGTTTATTCCATCATGCTGGATTCTTAGTCTCTTAACCATCAGGTTCTCAGGAGAAAGAGACTTTTGTAATTCGGAGTTTGGCTATGAGGTAAGTAAAAACATGGTCAAAGATTGTTTCAGCTGGGGCTTGATCTCGGATTCTCCAAATCAATTTGACCTTAATTGAATGTGATTAACCACTTGAGTCTAAGCACTTGATTTTAAGTTGCATTAACCGGCAAGTATTTGCATATGCTTCTGTGTTCTGAATAGGCTCTTGCTTTGATATACCAATTAAATTGTATGCCTGAACTAGTAAATTTCGGCTTTCTAATTCATTTATTATTGTTCTAGTCTAATTAAACCGTTAGGCATGATTTAGGTACAAGAAGCAGCAGATTGCTTGGGTGCTGATTCTGTGCCACGATATGTTGAGATGAAGCAGATGGAGAACCTTGATATTGAAACTATCTTTAAACAATCCAAAATGGCAAGTAACTTACAGTTTAGATTTGTTTGTATATTGAAGCATGATTTGTCATTTGCAAATTATTTGATTCAAGAAATGAAATTGAAGACTACTAATTAATGAAGTGAATGATCTTTGATCAAGCAATGATCTTAAGAGTTTGTTAAATACCAATTGAAGATTTAGTATGTAGATAAAAATACTTAACAGTATTGAAATGTAGAAGGAAGAATATGGCCATGTCAATATACTAAGAAGTATATAGGGTTTGCTTGGATTGACTTATTTAGTATTTGTAAGACTGTTGGGGAAAAATTATAGAAACAATTTATAACATGTCTATAAACAGTTTTCAGTTTATTTCTATAAGCTCTCCAAGATAGTTTAGGAAAACAATTTGATTTAGTTTGTTTGTTTTTTTGTTATAGAAATAGATTCTACATAAGCAAACACTCATATGATAAATGCATATACTACAAGTGTTTAATTTAAACTGTTTATCTAAACAAGACCTTAAACTAGGAAAAAGTTTCACTAACTCTTAGGTACTATGAGTTTCTTCTAATTTTGATCTCCATTATTTAAAACCTTCATATTCCTAAATAGAAAAAGCTTAGTGAATAATTTATGTGTGCATCATCACTGCATCATAGTTATGTTCTGTCTAAATTTTTCTTCATTTATTGCAGGATATTTCGAGTTTCCCAGCATTTCAGCCCGGGTGGTTAAATAAAGTTGAAGATGAATTGATAACAAAATTATGGGACCATCTGGAAAGCCTGGAAATCCTTGTTGGATGAAATATCTGATGAATCTAGGTCCGGAGAAATTGTAGTTGCAGTTAGTCATCCTGCAATTCACATAGCACTAATGGCGCACTGCCTTAACTTGACCAAGGAATGGCTGGGATCGTTTCATCTCGATGCAGGGAGCGTTAGCGTCCTTGACTTCCCCGATGGACCTAAGGGAAGAGGCGTAATCGGGTGCGTAAATTATACTGCACATTTGGGGAGATGGTCCATCCCTATTACAAGGTCAACATACGATGTTGAAGAGGTTTAGCTGTGTACTCAGTTCTTAATCTATGAAAACCAAATATTTCAGTGAATGTGACCTACAATGGACAAAGTATATATATATATATATATATATATATATGTATATATACTCTTCCTGGGTTAAGATATACCACTTCAAGACATAATTTCTTCTTGTTGTGTTTATAAAAGATAATTTGAGCTTATATGATTATCACATACAATCATGTCATTTTTATGCGATGTTTTCAGTTTATTTTCACTTGGAAGTTTATTCTATTCCCTATTCAATTATAACTTGTACATTAAGTGGTTATTGAATAAGCATTTAGTTAAGATTATCCCAAACACCCTTTTAAATTGTTGTGTTGTGTGCCATTTCATAAGACCAATCATTCAAGGTAATGTGTCTCAGAGGAAAACATATAAATTTTTGAAAATAATAAATTTAACTAATGATGAAAAATAATTAATACACTCTATTTTTTGTCTTTTTCTCTTCAAATGGAATCATTTATTTCTTTTGAGAAATGAAAATGATTTCAACCCTCCTTACATAACTCTACATTACTGTATAGTGCATACCATGTTCTCATGTATTAAAGATGTAAAATTAATTACAAGTTATTATTTTAATTAAGTTTTAATTATAGTCAGTTAGAACAACTAATTCATAACTAATCTAATACTAAGACCCAACGAAACGAAAGCTCTTATCATACACCTCTAAGCAAAGTAAACTTCTAATAAAGCAAAGTGCAGAAAATTATGTGTAAAATACGTGTGTTGGCTTTATGCAGAAAATAATAAAGCAGTTATGTGCGTTGGCTTTATGCAGAAAATTATGCAGCAAAAGATATGTGCTGTTGTATCTGTCATGTATTGTTTTACTAGCACACCTTGTGCTTTAATGTTATTTGAATTTCGTTTGTCTTTTAAATAAATAAATAAATAAAGCAAAGTGCAGACCATGTTATTAATTAAATATATAAACGTTGCACTATTTTTGGTGAGTAGTATAAACTTTGCTTTGAAATCTGCAAATTTCATAACATCATTTGTAGGCAATTTTTGAAGTGAAATACTTTTGTACTACTACTTTGGAAATTCCTATAGTTGTATTTAGTACAATTATTTTTCATCACAATTCTTCGGATTTCATGGCATAAATAATACACTTTCCATTACAAAATATAAACAAGTTAACTATTTATGCACGCGAAGGATGCTAAACCTTTTTCCTTCATCTTCTTTGTATAAAAAAAGGTAGTTTAGGATCAGTTTTTGTCAAAATCAACCGTCGATTTTTTTAATTGTTATTTTATCTAAATAAGTATTTTTTACATCAATTAATTTTTTTTTGGTATTTTGTTATCTTGTCAATTAAATGCTGATGTATTTGTTTTTTTAATTTCGTTGTGATGTTTATTTTGGTTCAAATTTTTAAATTAACTTTAATATAAATCAGACAAATTTAATAAAGATTTCAACGTTATTAGATTCAGAGACAGAGATATTTCGGCCACTTTAATTTGGTCAAATTTATAGGCAAATTATCGTTTTATACCGTTAATTTGAATGTTGTGGATTCGTTTGCAATTTTTTTTTTTAATTTTAATAATTTATATTTTGAAATATTCTTTTAATTTGAATGAACTTTTTAGTAAAAATAACTATCTATGCTCTTATTAAATAATAGTTATTTACATTTATTCTGGTAAACTCATTTAAAAGTTAAACTTTATTGTGTAAAGTACTTTTCATATCTGATTTAGTTGCATAGAAAAATGGATATTTAATCTAAAAAAGTTAGACGTTAAATAAATGTTTTTTATTTTTTATTTTTATATATATCATTAAATATGTTAAAAGAATCGACTTTTAATTATATTTTGTTGCAACTGAAGCGTGCCAAATTTATTTATATTGTTACAGTACTCCTCTGCTATCACTATAAAAAGTAGGGATAAGATAAAAACATATTAGTGTGCTTTAATTTCTTAAACAACAAATATAATATGAAATGAAAACCATTCCAAAAAATAATTATATATATATATATATATATATATAAGGGAAGAGTAGAAATGTTAAGCAATTATTAAAATAAGATTGAATAAGTTTTTAAATTTTAAAAATTTATTTTAAGTTCATATAAATTTGTTCTACTTTTTAGTTCTTACATTTTTATTCTTTTAATTTTTATTAGATTAAAATAAAAGTTAAAAGTGAATAATTTAATAAAAAAACTATATTTAAAATGTTATAATTTTATAGAGATTAAAAAATATTAATTTAATTTATTTGTAAAATAAATGTTGAATTTTATAGCTTAAAATAGAATTTGCCACTTGTATAAAACAAGAAAGGAAACTTCCTCCTTTGCCCTGATACCATCGTGCAAATCTTATTTGAAGACATGAAGACACACACTGTGGATGGTAGCTCTGCCTCTACAAAGAAGTGATATACCTGCAAATATTATTTATTAAGGTAATGTTATTCGAATATGAAATTTGATATAAAATGAGACAAAATTATAATACGATATAAAATATAGTCATGTTTTATTTTATAAAACGTGAATATTATATTTATTATTTATTTTATGTTTTGATAACATTATTAATAAATTTATTGTCTTAATTTGTTTTAAGATATTTTTAAAAATAATTTTTTTATAGTATTTAATCTTTTTGTTCTAATATTTTTAAAATTAAACTTCAAATTAAAATTTTATTTAAATAGTTTCTCTTAACATTTTTAAATACTTTAATTTATTTATTATAGCTTTTTTGGATAATAAGTTTCAAAATATAATTGAAATGAAAAGCTAATTTGATAAACTTTTTATAAAAATCATTTTCAAAAGATATACTTTTAAATAAATATAATTTTTATCGTGTTAAATTTTGAATAATTGTGCTTGTCAAAATTAAATTTTATTAATCAATAGAAATAAGTTTAAAATTAATTTACTATTTTTTAAATAATTCTCATAAAAATTATTTTTTAAAAATGAAAAATCAAAATTAATATTTTAAAGTATTAAACATACAAACTCATTATGGATTTGATGGGATAGGATAGGACCCAAGTCCATTCCTAAAAAAACAAAAAAAATTTATTTACCAAGAAACTAATTAGAATGATTTATTTCATACTATTTCTTTAGAATATTCTTTGATTTTTCCTCACAAAAATTTAAAATTTATAAAATATAAATGAATTACATATAAATTTTAAGTGTTAAAACTTAAAATTTATATTTAATTGATATTTAATAAAAAAACTAAGAGATCCTATTATAATGTATTAACATGTGGAGATAATTATTTAAAAAATTTAATAATAAATAAGTTCACAGCAAAAAACAAACTAGAAAGTTTTTTGAAATAAAATAAATTAAAAGTATATAAAAATTAAAAACAAATTATTAAAATTTTATAAAGATTAAAAATATATTTAATTTAAAAATCTATAAAAATAATATAGCTGACAATGTCGGTAGAAATGAACAACTTGTTCCGTGTGATGGACGGATAAAATATATATTTAATCATTGGATCTCAAAGTGTATAATAATCTTAACAGAGTAGCCAATTCATATAGTTGAATTAATCAATGACTTATGAAAATTATACTGGCTAAATCTCTTTAATATTATTATTAAGTTAATAATTACATTGATAAATATTATATATATTAAATTAAAAAATATTATTATAATTAATTATAATGATATTTACGAGAATTAATTGCAATTACTGTAAAGTGAATTTCTAAATATGAAACTTTTATCTAAAATTTTAATAAAAGATATGAGTTAATTTAACAAATATATATTATATATATATTATATAAGTATATATAGTTGGTTTTTTTTCTTCTAAACTAAAATCAAGATGTTTTTTTAAGACGAATAGAAACAAATTTTAAATTTTTTTATAATGATTAATATTTAAGTACGTCCAACTTTTTGTTAATTTATGCTCACTTGACTCATAGATATATCCAGACGATTTAAGTATCATTTCATCAATTATTTAATCAAAGTTTCCTGTTAACAAGAAATTGGACACTTCACCAAATCCCAAATAACATAGTACAAAATCTCATTAAAAGATGATGCTTCTTAATATTTTTTTAATAAGATTCGGTATATAATTTTCACTTCCTTATAAACATTATATTTTTACCTCATATTTGGAGGAGACTGAGTTGGAAGATTAATTAATTGCACATGCTTATGTAGATAACGTGACATGTTTATTTTGATTATTACTATTTATACTACATACAATATTTAAAGAAAATTCAAGTGAATAAACAAAAACCACCCTACATATGGATCTGCCAGTACGAAATGGAAAATTAGTTGAGAAATTTTTGGTCCATTGACTTTGTGTCTATAATTTATATTTTCATTTTTCCCTCTATGCAAAAGAAAGGCAAGACCTAAAATAGTGTCGTTCTTAGTTTTTTTTTTTAATAAAAAATTGAGAAATGAAAAATTATCATTAATTAAAATAAGACTAATGATGATTTTTATAAGATGGAATTCAAATTTTATTCGTATTCAATATCAGATTCTTATTTGAATTTATGATTGTTTTTATAGGGAATTAATTGTTGGATCGGTACAAAAAAATTTCATGAAAGTGGTTGTTTTTATAAATGAATAGTTGAATTCGTCTTTCTCACTTTGTGTTGAAGTCATCAAGCTTCTATCTTTCCATGTTGATAGTTTGTTTGATGTTTAGGGATTTGGTGCATTTGTTTTACTTGTCTAAAATGTTTCTATATTTCTTTCGTTGAGTGTTTAAAGGTTTATTTGGGTTTCTACTTATTATTGTATTTTGTTTCTTTCTTTTAGACTCTGTCTAATTACATTTTTATTGGATTCTTTATTGTAATGATTGACGTATTTTTGTATTTTATATCTACATATTTTTAGATTAAATAATATTTTTATCTGTATAAATTTTTAACATTTTAATTTTAATATTTGTAAAAAAAATATAATTTTTTATTAATAATTAAATTTTAGTTCTTATTGGAACAAAATATGTTTAACTGTCCTTTACTTTAAAAAAATTTGCATGATTTTTTTCAATAATTTAGAATATTAAAAAAAATTATCTACAAAATTTAGAATTTTTTAACTTATAATAAATTAAATATGTAATTTTTTAAATATGTAAGAAACTAAAGATAAAGTAATGGTAACGTAGCTTATTAATTAAAATTTTGAGTCTATTTTTTTGTGAATAAACTTTTTAATTGTTATAAATATATTTGTAAAATTCAATAAAAAATAGTGTGAAATAAGTAGGGATTAAAACTCTATATACTTGCATAATAATTTTGTATGATTAAAAGTTGTATTTTTATTTTATAAAAACTAAAATTTAAAATTTTATAAAAATTAAAAACATATTTAACGTTATATATATATTTTTTCATTAAAAAAAAAGTTGGTTAGTAAGATGATACCCACTACCAAACAAGAACCATTTAACATACATTGAAATCCGATTTATATCAATTTTTTAAATCTTTCTCATCTATTTCTTAGAAAATTATGAGAACTATTCAATAACTTAATTAAAAACTAAATATTTATTTCTGTTGAGCATTCTTATGAATTAAAGTAATTCTAAATTGAATCCTAGTCAACTAATCTCGTGTCATGATCACCATGTTGTTAAGTTCTACACAAATGTATATTTGCATTTGCTAACAAAACATATATATATATATATATATATAATTATATATATATGCACTACTTAATTTTTAAGAAAAATTATTGTTCTGAATCCTGAAATATTAATTTGATTAAAGTCAGTTGGTATATAATATTATCATAGCTAGCATAGCATCCTAACATCCTTCTCACAAACTGTCACTTAAGCAATACTTAATTGAAGAAAAAAATAAGTTAATGTTTAAATTTAAGAAATGAAATGATTAGAAGAAATATAATATTTTTATCAAATTTATTTTTTATTAATTGTTAGTAATTTTGTTAATTATAATATATTTGATGTTTGAAAGTAGTGCACATAATAATAATTGAAGAGAGTAATTAAAAAAAAAAATAAAATTACATTTCAAATAAAAATAATATTTATTTTAAAACAATTTTTTTATTAAAATGATACTGATTGTAAAGAGTATTCCACTAGTGGTCCTGAATTTTTTTGGTAGTTTCAACTTTTTTTAGGAATTAAAGTATGTTTACTTTTTAATATAAGCATTTTATTTCTTTTTCTTTTTTAGTTTAAATTTTTTGATGAAATTTTAGTTTATTTTTTATATAACAGTTTAAACTGTTTTTATATTTTAACCATAATTTACATGTGAGTGAGTTTTTGATTTATTTTTTTACAATCTCCATTAAAAAAAAAGAGTAATCTATAGTTTATTCCTATCTAATCTTCATTCTATAAAAAATGAAATCAAATTATTGTTAAACAACTTTTAATTTTAAATTATTTTATAATTTTAGAGTTTTCTTTTAAAAAATTTCTTATAGTTTTATTTTTTAACCTAACCTTTTAATGATATATTGAAAAAATAAAATTATAATTATAATTTATTTATACATTGCCACACCATCTCTTAACTTGATAGTTCATTGTTAGTTAAATGAAAATAGGCATTACACAACAAATACAATAAAATAGAGATTTATTCTTCTAAAATAAACAACTCACTTTAAATGATAAAGTGGTAGTCACTTTAGATGATAAGTGAGTAGGTACCAATTATTGATATTAAATGAGTGATTGATATTATGTGATATGTATCATCAATTATCAATTATTAAATCAATAATTTAATTCATCTATTTTAGCTAACTTTTACTTTTAGATGAATTTGTAAATTTATAAAATAGATACACAATTAAGGACAATAGAAGTCTGAACAAAATGCTTGTAAATCCGTCTCTGTAATATTGTGTAATAATGAAAATACCTTATTACTACTGATGAATAATTGAGTAAAAATTATCTTTAAACTTTTTTTTATTTATAATTTTTTTAAGTTTATAAATGATACTCCTCCAATTCAAGTCATTTAATTTTTTATATATTTTAAAAAATGTAAAAAAATGAGATATTAATTTTATAAATTAATCTATTCGTACATTATTAAATATTATAATAATATAGTAAAAAATATTGTATTAAAAAATAATAAAAATATTATTAAAATAAAGAATACAACGAAATAAAGTATATTAAAAATAAAAATGATCCATTATTCTAAAACAATTTTGTGTGTGTAAAATGTATATTATTATGTACAGAAATAATGAAATGTAACCATTATTGGTATAAAGATTATTTATTCACAGCACTAGAAGAGCAGTTATTTGGTACCTGTAACAGAAATGTTCATAAAAGAGTGGGCCTCATAAACAGTAGTTTCAGTTAAATATACAGCATTGTCATGAATATCATATTTAATATTTAAAGCTAAAGTTATACTATGGACCAAGTAAACTGAGGTTCAGTTAGATTAAATTGTACTCCCCAAGGTCAATGTTACTTTAATTCAGGACTCTTCTGTACATCAACAACCATAATCCTTAAACCATATCCACTACTTGATAGTTCAGATATTTTCCATTGTCAATGTTTTCGTGAATTTAGACGAAGATTTTTTCTCTTAATTGCAGTAGTAATATAAATATTTTGAAAGTTTTCGTAACATTGTAATTGCAATTGACGTTTTTTTCCACAATATTAACATTCGCTATGTAACTATAATTTAATTAAATCATCAATTTTCATATTCCTTATTTATCATTTTATCTACTGCTATTGTGGTTTTTTTGTTTTTTCATAAATTGTTAAGCATGCACATATATATCAACATATATAATAAAAAATTATATATTTTCTTTATATTTTTTTGTGTTTTATTTTTATTTAAAATTATGTATAATTACCTTTATAATTTCTTCAAATTTATGATAATTTCAAGTCTAGAAATCATATTCTCAAAATATATGGAGTAGAAATAAATATACTCATATTTGTTAAAAAGTTGAAAAAAAAAATTTCAGAGACTCCCTTAACTTCCATAATTTGCATAGATATTCCCAAGTGAGAAAGTGTATATGTACTTTCCCAAAGAGTTATATATATTATTTTATTTAAAAAATCTCAAAA